>CM067358.1:6883620-7051120 GCA_034190875.2 Urechis unicinctus | reverse complement strand
CAACCGTTAATGTCTAGCCCTGACTTAGTGTGTTGTAACTTGGTGGGTAGTGTGTTGTGTTTTGGTGGTGTGTGTTGAGATTTGGTTTACAGCGACTTGTGCTAATTTTAAAATGCATATCAGGGAAAACGTGGAAAACGGGAGGGAGGAAGGCTGCATTTATTTTCCTTGTCTCTCAACAACCCATAGACCAGCCCTCTGCACCCAAAGTTTTATTGAGTTATCTGTCCGAAGTGATAAGGAAGTACCAGATATATATGGAGGCGTTTGCGTCCGCAAAGGAACCCAACAGTATGAAGCCTTCATGGACGCACTGTTAATGTATCCAGTAGCAATATCTCCCCCCCACAATATCACTAACCCCTCAGAGCAGCACTCTGATCTACGTCCTACACAAGATGTGGTCAGGAGACAACTGCTACACCATTCACATTAGTCCACGTAGCGAGGAGAAACTGTCTGGAGGTTGCCCAGCAGGGCAATGCATTGGTCGCATCTACCGTGAATGAGGCATTGTTGCAATCAAAAGTGGTCAAATCTGCCATGTCTCTGAAGCGGACTGCAAAGAGGGAGTCGTATGTGAGGGAGCTTACTGCTAACCTGAAACAGATAGTCCAGGGGTAGACACTAACTTCCAGCATTCACTTGTCCCGTAAGACAAGTGAATGACAATTTGTACTTGTCCCATGTGAAACCTACTTGCCCCATAAGACATGGAAGTTCACATGGTATGGTTGGTTTTCTTGATATAAATTACAAAATCTTATGTAAAAAGATTATTGCATTAAAATTATTTATACTCCAATCGGTAAGTATCTTTAAAATTTCTGTACAGCTTAATGAAAAAAGGTTTTCCAAAATATTAAATGGTACAAATCCACCCCGTGTAAATGCAAGATATCTGGGCTTCATTCCTTCGTTGGTCATAGCAGTTGAATTTACCAGCTGAGGTCATATTGGCCCTTTATATATATTTTGTGTTTGTTGCGCCATCAGACTCGCAGATTGACACATTGGTTGTATAACAGTCCGCCAAAACATAACGTGTTGGCTCGCGCGCTCCGTCATCGTAGCGCAGTGCTTAACGCAGCAACAAAACTCCTGCAACTTGTTCAACCTTACATCACTGTCATGACGCTAGCTAGTTATCGAGACAATGCATACTAGTTTTATTAGCGTATTGACCAGTGCTGTACGGTTACTGTTTATCCTGTCTTACACGCTCGGCTGTTTGCTCGAGATAATATTTGCGATCAGCGAAGTAATTAACATGTCCGGTCAGACAAGTACTTGGGACTTTTCACTTGTCCCATAAGCAGAACCAGCTGTCCCGGGCAAGCGGACAACCGTTAGTGTCTAGCCCTGTAGTCCAACAAGCCTTAGTTACAGAAGCACACCAGCACATGTTGGTGGACAAGAATGTGCGGCGTATTCTGGTCGATACCATTGATGGCAAAGAGGAACGAGTAGCTTACCCAGGGAGGGTGGTGTCTGAGGTTGCTGGATTCAGTGATTGGTTTAACATTGTGTATGATGAGGATTGTGTTATTTACACCATGGACTGGATGAGGACATCTCCAGCTGATAAATATAGCTTGTGCATCATCGTCAGACAGATGTCTGGTTTCAATAGTTTTATGATCGACAGGTGTCTGTCACACAACATCGTGCAGGGCTAACTTATAGAACAGTAGTAAGGTCTGGCCTACCTAATGGACTAGAAACTAAGGCTGGGTGACAGTTCTGGTGAACAACCAACAATTGCCATGTCAGGATACAGACATTGTCATAATTATGGTTCACTTGCTTTAGTCTTTAAGCTCTGCTTAGCTGCTGTATATATTATGACCTCCATAGGACGAAGTGATGCTGACAGTCATTTTGTCATCAGTCATCAGTCATTTTGTCATCAGTCATTTTGACATCAGTAATTTTGTCATAAATTTTGTTCACCACTGTTTGAAATACAGCACAGATGCCCATGCAAACTCTTACTGTGAAAATTAAGAAAATATACTTTTATTTTGTGATATCATTTGAATGCTGTTTCACTATTTAATCAATTAAACATGAACTATAGTTGTCTATAGTGTGTACATTATGTCTTTGGGCTACCAGCTGATATACAACATCAATCATGAGTAAACATGCTAAAGTATACGATGTCTTTCCAGCAAATCATTCAGCAAATATTGTGTGACTAAATTAAACATCCGGTAATTGTTATAAGCACGTGGAGAATATAACCACATCTATTAGTGATCAATTGGAGAGAAGCCGCAGTTGATGTGAAGATGACGCAAATCAAAGATGCTACAAAACCTGAGGAATGAATGGAGTTTGTTTGATTGATATCGTTATTGTACTTTCCTCTCATTATATTTTTGTACCTCTGTTTTATTATATAAACACTCAATACATCAGGCACCTGCAATGAGGTACACAATTTGACATTATTTAAGACACAGTGTTGTAAAATTGTCTCTCTTCGATGGAACCTGTGTTACTATTTCTTTATCCTTTATCAAGAAGTTTGTCATGAAGATTAATGCTAACTTCTGAGCAATCCAAGGTGTTTGTATTCATCTTAGGTATGCTCCATTTTCAAGGTTCCTTGTCAGACATCTAGCTATTGTCTTCCCTTGAAAGATGCATCTTCACGTTGATCTTGATGATACAGTAACACTATGTGGAGCATACCAAATGTCATGAGCTAGATATCCAATACCTCTTCTGGGTTGGCTTACAAGAAACTGAATATGGTGTAATATCTACTTATTGTCACAGCACTTCCTTATTGCTGGGTTTGTTATCAAAAACTGATCTGTGATGCACTGATGAAATGTGAGATGACACAGAAAACGCCAATGTATATTGATATGTGCACTAAATGGCAGCCACCATATTGAACTGTGAGATCTGTGGATAAACAGCAAAGGCTATTGTCACTGCATATTTTTCTGCTGATAAGACAATTGCGCCATGGTTGGGATTTGGCTCCACTCAAACCATGTATTCTGTTTGAAAATGGATATACATGCCAAACAAAATAGCAATCTGGGCTGTGTTTTAGCGCCATTGTGTTTGATTTTCATCCACAGCGTTGCTGTATGTTATCTATCCGTGGGTGTACCATGTTATCTAACCCAGCTGAGATGCTACGTTATGACTTTGACATTTCAAGGCGCACTCATGCTCGAGATCCATCACTACATACTTCAGCATAACGAGTCCTTCCATTCTGTTGCAGAGTTGCATTCAGTGACATTCTCCGCATTCAGGCCTTTCCCGAAGCCAGGGCCGGCACCCACAGCAAGGTTGCTGGCCCTGCTAGTGCTCTTATCATCGACTATGTTATTCGCAATGGTGTCGTTGACCCGAGTTCAAGCATTGCCACTGTGCCGTGGGGAAAACCCTCCCCAAATTACGTCTGGAAAGTCCTGCGTGTCATCATGTTCTGTCCTGCCACCAACTTTGAGCAGTGTCATCAGATTGCTGGTATTGTCCAGACATATATAGCTAACCATGGTGGGTAATTACCTCTCATATTGAGCCATTACTTTTATGTTAAGACAATGCTGGCCTCCATTTTGCACTCTATTTTTCTTTCATCATTGGTGGACAATTATAAAGGTCTGTTCTGTTCAAGGGTTAAAAAGGATGATTGACTATTGTAGGATTACAATTGCTGTTTTTATGTGTTATTCAGAGAAACAGAGACCCAAGAAGCTTCTTGTGATAATCAACCCAGGTGGTGGCAGAAAGAAAGGTGTTAGTGTCTACGAGAAAACCATTCACCCACTGTTTGACCTTGCTGGCATAACGACTGAAGTCATAGGTTTGTTTGCATTTTATAGTTACCATATTATGCATTGACTATGCAATGGGGGCCACCAACTAGTGCCTCTCATATTAGATAGACAACAGGTCTAACCTCAGATAATGATCTGGATTGATGCTGATATGGCAAGATGAAGAATGAAATACTCAAAATGTCATCACGGTGTCATGCATACGGCAAATTACAGGTGCACGGGGGTGACCATTATGATCTCACCATCATGGTCACATACTTAATTGATATACCACAAGAATGGGGGTAATATGTGTGTGTGTGTATATATGACACTTACATTGTAGTTACTTAAATGGCTCACTTTTGATATATAACAGTTAATTAGTGGAATTTTACATGTATATTGTGTGTTGCAGTAAGCAAGTATGCAGGCCATGCAAAAGAGATTCTTCAAACTTATCACCTTGACTCCATTGATGGGTAATTTGAAACAAAAAGGTTCTGTGCTGTCAAAACATCCAAGCCAAGTGTTAGCATACAGCTCTGGATAATTAATGTTGTTTTGTTTGATCTTTACTATGAGTGGGCTGACATAATTGAAATTCAAGTTTTCATCCAGAAATTAGATTCGTCTTTTCATTATTTACAATCATGTGCCATACAGGTTGGTGTCTGTGGGAGGTGATGGAACACTGGCCCAGATCGTGAATGGACTGGCCCACCGCGTGGCAGCGGATCGGGGCCTCGACCTAGATAATGCGGCCACTGAGATGGACCAGTTGCCAAAGCGTATCGGAATCATTCCCTCAGGTACGCCAGCATCACTTGATATGTTGTAATATCATCCTAGCTTTCTAACATTTTGACTTTTCAATCAACCTCTGATTCCTCATTTCTAACCTAGCATTGATCACTGTTATATTTCTTGCTCCATGATGGAAGAGTTCACGTCTTTGATTAGCCACAGAATCAAATTAGAATCACCACGAATGTTCTACTTCACATATTTGGCTCCTCGCTGAAAAAGGTTGCTTGCTTTGAACTTATCCCTCACACAGTGTCCAATATACTGTCCAATATTACACAATCGTCCAATATACTGTCCAGTATTACACAATCGTTCAATGTTCTTTGAGAGCCATCCCAGACAATATTTTTAATTCTTTCTGCCTCATAAATTCACTGCTTTCCTCTAAACAAATAATATTTCAAGAAATTGTTACTTGTCTGAGGTGTCGTG
Source organism: Urechis unicinctus (assembly GCA_034190875.2). Lineage (NCBI taxonomy): Eukaryota > Metazoa > Annelida > Polychaeta > Xenopneusta > Urechidae > Urechis > Urechis unicinctus. Next base: position 7,046,084 of record CM067358.1, on the reverse strand, counting down.
AACTGTTATGTCATCGTGAACTTGTGTTGTATAACAGGGACTGGGAACGGTGCTATTCTGATGTCCACGGGCACCAACGACCCTGTTACTGCAGCACTCCATATCGTTGTAGGTGAGTGCGTATTTTTGCTGGTGATTCCATGATGGCTGCCTGAAACAAGTCAAGTAAAAGCATCATTCTCCCATTCACCATGAATAATGTGTTATTAGACGTGTGCTTCTTATCACCGTGACTGTTTGTTAACTTGTTGTGATTTGCTTTTAGGGACCTCTTGCGATGTGAACCTCATGTCTGTACATAACGGACCTCGTCTGGTCAGCTGGGGAGTTCTCCTCTCCTGCTATGGAATGCTGGGAGATGCAGTTTTTGACAGCGAGAATAACCGCAACCTTGGAATTTTCAGATACATGTATGGAAGTATGTAGTGCCAAATATTGACACTTTGATTTTTTAAGAACTGAATAGTATTGTTTATTTTTTTAAATACTTTTGTCTGGAGGTTTGACAGATATGATTCACAAATAGTAATAGATGAAATAGAATCCGTGTTATTATCCAGTTTTGAAGTCAGCTTAGTGATATCTTAAATGCTTCAGTTGGTCGCAATCTGATGAAGTTGCATACCAATCGGCTTACCGTACAGATGAAGTTGCTGAGGAGAGATGGAGAAGATGCTTCGGCAGCAGGTAATATTGAGTATTCCTTGTTCGGTCAAATATATTTGCCGGGTATAATATATTTTTTACAAAATATGATGCGGATACATTGTTCTTCTTCTTAGTCATTGACCTGGCAGGTAATATTTCCACCAGGTCGGACGGCTGATACTTGATTTTGATTGCCTCAATGTAGGTATATAATAATGTATTATAAATGAGGCAAGATTGGCTTCTCTTGGTCTCATTTTTCAAGTTTGCTTCTTGACTGTGTCACAGTCTCTGAATGGCAAGAAATGGAGGGGAATCATGGTAGACAATTTCCTCATGGACTTATTTGCCCCGGGAGACTTTAGGGACCCTGTGGTGAACTCCTCGGTTACCTGGCAACACGGAGGCTTGTATCTGACCTCTGTGGATGACCGTCTAGGTCGTATGAAGCTGATAAAGTTGATGAGTCAGATGACTTCTAGGAAAATGGAGAAACCGGTGAGATTGACTGTTTGAAATTGAGGATAGTCATTGTTTGATTGAGTCGCATTGAGACTGGACCATGTCAAATAGAGGGTTATTAGTGTTTCATTGTCTTAGTTGTATTTTGGTCAAACAGTATAATCTGAGAAAAAGCACTGACAAATTGAAGCTTTGTGGGTTTTTATAGTTATGGTTGCTGTCTTATAAGCATAAATTTGCGAGGTAACTCACAAATCCACCTCATTTCAGACAAAGGTTGAAGGCGTCACAGTGAATACTTGCGAAGAGTACAAGTTAATACTTACAGAGTCCTCAGGGTTTTCTGCGAAGCGTAAATCAAAATCTGGCGCCGTTAAGTCGGACTTTAAGAGTGTCATCAATGTGGATGGGGATCCCTTCATTCTGGACCACCCTGAGGTCCATGTCAGGTAACCTCCTTTATATGAACCCATATGTGAGGTTAGTGTTCCCGAGGTCCATGTCAGTTAACCTCCTTTATATGAACCCATATGTGAGGTTAGTGTTCCTGAGGTCCATGTCAGGTAACCTCCTTTATATGAACCCATATGTGAGGTTAGTTTTCCTGAGGTCCATGTCAGGTAACCTCCTTTATATGAACCCATATGTGAGGTTAGTGTTCCTGAGGTCCATGTCAGGTAACCTCCTTTATATGAACCCATATGTGAGGTTAGTTTTCCTGAGGTCCATGTCAGGTAACCTCCTTTATATGAACCCATATGCGAGGTTAGTGTTCCTGAGGTCCATGTCAGGTAACCTCCTTTATATGAACCCATATGTGAGGTTAGTGTTCCTGAGGTCCATGTCAGGTAACCTCCTTTATATGAACCCATATGTGAGGTTAGTGTTCCTGAGGTCCATGTCAGGTAACCTCCCTTATATGAACCCATATGTGAGGTTAGTGATTAAAATTTACCATTTGGTATCACCCAAAGACAAATATCATCATTACTTTATCCATAAAATCTTTTCATTTTACTTATTGTTAATGTTGCAAAAAAAAAAAAATTCAATCCATTAAAGGGTGGTACAGCTTATGCCTGAGGTTTGAAAATTGCACCGCTGAATACAAAATTGAAATGTAACCTGAGCAATTCCAGTTGCCAGAGTGCCAGAATGTGACTAGTTTGGTCCATACCCTAATGTGGAATTCATTTGCATATTCATAACCTACTGTATGTGATCATCAAGGAATAGTAAATGAAAAAGGGCCAGGTACTAAATTTTGTCCATGTCATGTCAAATACCATGACAAACTATGGAAATTGCATAAGATTCTTTAGATCACCAACCTCGGTCGACCACATCTTAGCTATCTTCAATCCTTATTCAATACTTGCCCTACTCAGCAAAAGGCTCCTATTCTACATTAGCAATGTCCGCCCTGTTCCTACACTTTTCAGTATATTGTGACTTAACTTATACCTAGTCGTCAAATTAACAGCTTTCATTCCATATTCAGACTCCGGCGTCGCATGCTCAAGCTTTTCGGGACTTGTCTCAGTCATGATATGGACCGGGAAGCCTCGGAATTTCGCAGACTGAAAAGTATCAAGGCAGCTAAATAAGAACTGCAGTTAGTTCATGGGAACATATCCTCTATTTTTGATACCTTTAAAAATTGTTACTTATGCAATTTGTATATTTTTCTAACAAACTATATATTTTTATATCTCTTCTACAAAGCAATTATGTTAATTGATCTTTCATTCTGCAGTTGTTAAAATTCTGTGATTGAGTAGACTTGTTGAATGATTATTATGTAGCTGGAATGATGACCGAATGCTCGCTGCCTTGCCAAAGGATGATCAGGACTTGCAAAGCATAAACCCCTGGAATTTGTTGTGTTGTTGATAAAGGTGGTTAATTATAACGATTTCACTCTCTGTGAAAACATGAACTGTTGGGTCCTTCCTTCCTGCGAATGTCATTTCAATTTATTTCTTAATGTCTTTTTTGTTTTGCTTAGATGTATATATTAATTACTGTATTTAGTTAAAATATTTATATGTTATTATTAATTTGATACTTAGTTTTGGTGTGTTGGTGGACATATTATTTCATCAGTTAACAACCTCTTGTTTATTTTGACTGTTTGTTAAGATTTGCAAGATGATGTGTCACAGAAATCCACTATAAGTGTATTATAGTGTGTGATGTTCACAAGATAATGAACACGTTGATAGATGACCAAGAGTAAGTGATATTCACAAAGTGATTGTAAATAGTTATTAAGTTGTTAACCACAATATGTACCTACATGACATGTACCTTTGATTTACAAACTTTTGATTTTCAATGGCATCGTCATTCTCTGCTGGTCAGAGGTAACTGAGGTTGTGTATATGTTTCCGGTAGTTGCTTGAAAGGTATCCATTGTGGTGGAAGTCTTTTTAAGATTTACTTATCTGCTTATAATTGCGATAATTTTGCCCAGAATCACATAATAAGCTGTTATGTTGGTAAGGCCTCGTTGGGTGCCATAATTTACAAGTGATTATTCAATTGCAATTTTTTTTTAAATTTTAGACATAATGTTGCAATGCCTTATAATTGTGCCATATATATATATATATATATATATATATATATATATATATATATATATATATGTATACATATATATATATGTATATATATATATATATATATACATATCTATATATATATATATATATGTATATATATCTATGTATATATATATATCATATCTATACATTTCTATATATATATCTATTTATATATATGTATATATATCTATGCATATTTATATATATGATATATATATCTATATATATATATATATATATATATATATATATGTATATATATATGCATATATTATATATATATATATATATATGCATATATATATCTATGCATATATAAACATATATCTATGCATATATATATATATATATATATATATATATATATATATATATATATATATATATACACACATATATATATATATATATATGAGTGTTGCAAGTTATTTGTCTCTGCACCGGTTGTCCATGTGTACCATATAATTATATCTTGGCCCTTCAGCCAAAGTATTCATTTTTTGTATCATAGATGGGTTTAGCAGAAGTAATTATGCATTTTCCTTCCTGTTATTAATTAGTTTCAATGCATCTAAAAAATAAATAGAGCTTTGTAGATTGAATTCATTTTTTGTTACTGAGGATGATCATTGTGCGATTTTCAGTAGATGTTTTTTTAGACAAATCCCTGTTTTTAAGTTTGGTTCTTGATGATCATGTGGTCGCAAACATGGGTTACTTATGTTATGAACAGTCACAAAAACAGTATTTGATCAGTCAATGAAATAACATAATGACGTCAACAGATGCCTGGGATTTAACTGTTCATCACAAATCATCATGATTAACCATTCATAGTTGCTTTTGTTTGGGCTTTTACGCGTATGAAAAATATTTGGCCTCACGTACGAGATGTCGAGCGCCGTCTGGTGATTGCATATACCTCATTACTTACTGCAGCGCACTGGCGGATGTCAGGTTCCAAGCCGGTGGACCGATCACATCGCCTAGTGTCAAGATCTCTTCTTAGCCTCGTAAAATCCTCTCGGACGAGTTTGTGTATGATGTGGGAGGAATCACCTGAGTGGCTCGTTGTACTTGTTGGCCTCTCTTGGCCGATTTCAAAATGGAAAGCTTCTGTTATTTAAGCTATTCAAAACGGCGGTGAGGTGGCTGAGTGGGTCAGAATGGACCGATCCTGTCATTGACAACCCATGGCGCCATTCGTACAAAGCAACTCAAAAAAGCGCTCAGTCAATATGTTTCACAGGAAGAGACATTTAGCTCTGTTATTGGGATGGTGGTTTGGAGGTCAGCTCGGTGCAGTTCCCGAGAGTGCACACGCTGAAGTTAAATGTCTCGTCGTTCAGTCAATATAAATACCGATAACTCATAAAAATGACTTAATATCATTCACATGATGATAGTCTGGCTGACACCAGAGACATATATTCTACATCCATTCAAATCCTGGGTCCTCTCCTCCACGGCAGACCGTGTCCAATGATGACAAGTTGTCGAGAAGCGAGATCTCGGGAGAACAATGGGGACAGGCTATCGTTAAATATAGAAAATGTTCGGAATCGCAAGCCACACATACTCCGATAAAGCTACTACTAGGCAATCAGTTTAATCGAAGTGACCAAATATGACTAAAGCATTTGTTTATAAATTTCCTCTGTATGTGGTCCATTCCTATGGCTGTAAATAGTTTATGTTGAGCGGTAGACACCAAGTGACCTTATCACATTACCCAAAGACCACGCTTCTACGCCCGCCAGCTCCCGATTATACCAAAGATATTATAACAAGATCTTTGGTAATACGCCATACTTTTGATGTGCTGCGTTTACATAAGTATAATCCTCGCCTCTGCTAACACTGAGCTGCAATCACCTAAAAAAATCCGTCTGCGCGAGGTAGGTCTTTATTAACTCATTGCCAAATCGCTTCATAAGCACATTCATTGTGTGATCTGCCTTAGATCATTTGTCTCGATCATAAACACTTGGGGCAAGGGTAAATCCAATTATGATACTAAAAACTCTACGTCCCGGCTCTACGTCCGTGGTCAGGCTAACGGAGCATTACTGCCAAAAGGCGATTATCCTGGTCTCATGAATCTACATTTCGAATATAAAGACCAATGGGTTTCAAGAGGAACAAGAAAATAATCAATAGAAATCTATATCGCAAGAGGTTCGTAAGTAACAAACAGAAGACGCACAAGAGCAAAGTGAACAAACGCTGGAGTTGCTCATCGAGCTCAGGTAGGTTTAAACCTGAAAGAGAATAAAAAGTGAATTGAAATTTGTCAAACATTTAGGGGAAACGTTTCACTGATTTTTTTAACAACACTATATCAACTTGTTAGTGACTAAACATGTGTGATATTGGTTATATATCACCTGACAGTTTCTTTTACATATATTTCCCATTCATTGGACAATGACCTGAGGATACTAGATTAATAATCAAGATAACTACTCATTGTCTGCTGAGGATATTGGAACATATCAACCTCTTTTCTCCATATGGTCTCATACAAGGACATTAAGCATTTGTGTTTTACCATTATCAAACCGATACTTTGACATGACTCTCTTTGTCACAATTTCATCAATGCCATCTATATAATAAAGATATAAGCAGAACGTGTCGCAAACAGCCATATTTAACGCGTCTTATTGCGTGATGCTTAAAAAATCTCAGGATTGATAAATGAAACATAGCTGGCATTTCGTACCAGGTTTTCTCACCCAACATCCTGAGAGCGATGATGCCCAAGAACGATCCGAGCGCCCCTTCGCAAAGGTCAACTGTAATCCAGGTTGGTTGTATTTTGGATATGTCCAACTCACCAATTTAATTTGTTACTTTGATAGATACCCAAAACCTTTAAAACTGGGCAAATTCCATATTGAATGAGTTTAATCAATACCGTTTCAAGCTTTATATATCTCTATTTGATTATCATGTTTTCCGCTTCCAATTTGTACTTTCATTTTGCCCTAGTACTCGCTGATACTTGTCTCCGATTAAATCACCCTCTTAAAGTTCTTCCATCAGGCGCTCGGATCACAGGGATTTGCATTGGCCTGCCGGTCGCTATCTTCTATGTATACATACGTTTATGTATACATAGAAGATAGCAGCCGACAGGCCATTGCAAATCCCTGTGGCTCGGAGCAGTGAGATACAGGAATTTTTTTCGACTCTGTATGACTCTGACAGATATGGACACTTTCTCAAAGCCACGAACAATAACATCACATGCAGTAAAATTTTCTTTAAAAACGCTTTATTGTCGAAAATTTAATAATTAGTGACCTAGATATCAAAATGGACACCCACCAAAGGCTAAAATGTGATGTTTTCGTAATCCAATCGTAGATCCCATGTTTAACCTTCAAAAGTTACAAAAAGCACCAAACTGGACCTAACAACAGGGGCCCCTATTGCATTTCTATACAAGATAACGACTTTGGTCGACTGTCATCTGCCATATTTCTAAATGATGATTCATCCATATGTTAAAGCCAAAATATATCTTTAATTAATGTAAATTTGATTCCGGGGTCATCGATATATAGCTCCCAAACAACAGAATAAAGGTATGAAAGCGACAGTGACGTCACACTATCTAGTACTAATCCCTCACGATTGTTGGCACCAATGATTCTTACCAGTAGAGATGACAACACATCATATGTCTATCTCAGTCACGAGAAACCGTTCGTAGAGCTGAATATTAAAACATTATTTTATTTCTTTAAAGATTGTCAGGAATAAGAACAACCTCGAGGAATTGACACTGCGAAGACGTGTCGACGAATACCGCAAGACCCTGGCCGTTAACATGTGTGACTTGGAGCAGGAGCGACTCGATGTCTTTGACTTTATGAAACAGTTGAAGTCATGTGACTCGGAAGTCATGGACGAATTAAAACAGTAAATATGTACTCTGCAAGATAAGATGCCTCAATTGTGACTGATCAGTTTACTGTAAAACAAATATTCAATAATCTACAAATTACATATTTTGTTTCCACACCCGAATAACTAAAACTTCAACCTTAATAGCCATATTGTTATGTGTGTTTACAGTATCAATGATAGACTTCACGAGAATCCACCTAAGGAGGTTGTTCACTGTGAAATTACGCCACCGATTCTTCCGCTTATTTCCATCAACACGGCTGCCAGCGGAGAGATCCCCAAGCGGAATGGTGCGTTTTCGATAGACGTGCACGCAGTGGAATCGGTCCCAGCTAGTATGTTGTGGAAAGATCCATCCATCATCACACTTAAAGATATAAAAATGAAGTCGATCCGCTCTAAAGATAAGAAATCGTCAGTGAAGAAAATACCCGAAAAATGCCTCCGTAAATTAGCAGCGGCCGGTTGGGTGGAGGACATAATCGAAACAGTACAAGGCAAGGCTCGCATTCCCAAGAAATCAAAGCCTGACAAAGCAAATGCTGCAGAATCTGATGAAGAAGGAGATGTGGATTATAATGTTTATGGTTCCGCTGACGTTGAAGTAAATAAACAGCCCCATTCAGCTGAGTTTGTGACCCGTTTGAACCTTGGTCTTGAATTACCCGAAGCACGTGGTCGGACCAGCGCCGTAGCGCGCGACCAGCCCAAAATTAGACCAAGCACGGCCGATAAAGCCATTTGCGTGGAAAACAGCAAATTGGATGGGACTAAAAAAAATTCCGTGAGTACTCCCCAGCTTTGTGTTATGCCGGATGAGCCTATGGTTGGGTTTCCAACAATCATAGCTCCCAATGGAACGGAAGTCCAAGTCAGTGAAAAATTACAGGAAGCTTTGCTCACTCAGAGGGAACTTAGTAAACTAGAGTTACAACGACAAACCACGGAAATCTTAAGAACAGTTGTGGAAAGGAAGGCATCTAAATACATTGCAAAGCGAACACAGAGAGTGCCACTGTCCAAGCGTCTGAAAGACTTTTATGGCAGAGTAAATTCTTTTAGTACTGGGAGTTTTTTGCCTCCTATAGATAAGGGTACCGGGGCACTGGTTCGGAGCAAAACTCACTTATAAAGGAGTTTACTGGATGCGAAACTTAAATCTGAGGACGATTTGCCATGGAAGTTTTGTCTCGATGCACCACGGGTATGTCGAAACAGCTAAGCTACTTGAACATTTTCAACCACCTATGGCATGGCAGTACGTTTGTACTTATACTACCCACTCTGGCCGATTTGTGCTATGGTGTTCTATCGTTTTATTTGAGCCATCTCTGTTTGAGATATAACTTCCCTGATCGTTTTGATTATGAGAATGTCAACAAAGTCTAGGACCGCATCAACGATTATGGAGAATTATATATATCGTGCAATAGATAAAAAATTGACTTGTTCCAACATCATATTCTGTTTTGACTCTTGTCATGATGAATGTATCAATTGGGGCTTGCTCAGATTGTTGCTCAGCATTTCTAAACTTAGCGTATATTCTCTGAATAGATATATTAGACCTTGTTAGCAGAAAGCAAGTAAAACCAATATGACATCAAACATTTGCAGCGTGTTTCATAATACACTGACATGATCGGAAGGTATGCGATTGCCTGCTTGCCAATAAATTATGGCACAATTCAGTCGCTGATATTTTTGGCGTGGACTGCATACGCACCAAATTCCTGTTACAGACCGTATTTATTGGGTTGCTATTAACGTTAATCGTATCACATCTGACAAGAGTTAGTCTTATTAAATAGTTCTTGGTGAACTAAGAGAGATATTCGATTACTTTAAATCTTTCATAAGTATATGCTGTCGTAAATAGCATACATATATTCATTTTAATTCGTTACTATAAGAAAACAGCAGCTGCAAATCGACTGTGAAGTTTCTGGTCGTTTTCTACATTCAGTCACTGCAGCGATAATCATGTCGGTGATAGTTAGTTTGACGAAAACATAAGTAATGAGATGCCGACCAGATGTTACCCTGTGATATGGCACACGGGTATACATTAACTTACTTTTGCTTTTTGATTAAAATTTTTGTGTCAGAACTTTTTCTCCCATCAATGATCATTTATCTTCACCACGAATCTCTGACGCTTAGCTTTTATATTCGCCTTGTTTATTATGAAAGCTAAGCGTTAGATAACATTTAAGTTCTTGCTTTTGACATTTAGCATACTTAACCGGTCAGTCAATCCGGCAGTCAGCAGGGAATTTGAAATGGCGCGAAAACTGCTACAATACATCCGCTAGTTGCATCATGGTGTGTCGTTTTTCGCCTCGCCGCTGGTGGCGTGCTTGTTACTGGTGATCTATAAGTGGTCATAATGGGTGCAATCATGATGGTTAGTCTCAGTATGGAACCACTTCCCGTGGCGTAGTGATTTACTAATTCACCTTTCAACCCACAGGTTGTGGGTTCGATACCAAGGTGAAAAAACCAGACTTGTTCCCCTTAACTCGGATGATCACGTTAAATGGCAGTCCTATCTCCGTAAGGGATGTGCCCGACCCGGTAGCTCCGTGCTGAACCTTTGTCCCAGGGTCATGGGTTTTGCATCCCAGTTCGGGCACAGGTATGTGCCAAGTGGGTGCTGGCACTTAAGGGGAGTTGTCCAAGCATCTAAATCATCCTCATCCATCACCGCTACAATATCAACTCGTTGATGTAAAACCCCACTATTACCATTAGCTATCAGCTGAGTATAGTGTTGAACACAAACACTCGTAATAAACGTTATGCCTGTATTTATTTACGGTGACTGTCATCAGACCCTCAAAACTCTGGGTTTATGTTGGTGACCTTCGAGTCTCTGTTCCACAAACTGACCGAGCTATGATTCAACCATCTCAGTTCAAGTTGTTAGATTTAATGCCAATAAACGATCAACCTACAAAAAAAATAGATGACAACATCACATTCTGGAAATAAGTTAATAACTTTAATAACAAAAATCCTTTCAAGCTAAATAGGACAGATTTCAAAATCTCCAAGTCCATTGTTACAACAGTATATATTAATTTATCATTCTGCACACATTATCAAAACACATCAATTGTGTAGCACTATCTATAACCAACCATACAATATGTCAATTCATCACCTTATCTAATTTCCTCTGAACAGCTAGATTAGTCAGGTTTGACTTGAGCTTCTGATATGTTGATAGTTATTGATTATAGTAGTTTGCACCAATTGGTTTTGTGGCAACACTTGCTCGACGTCGCTTCTTAGGCTCAGGGTAAGAGAAATCCTGACTGTCACTCAATTCAAACTTCTGACCCTGCATGCGTATATCATAGGTTACAGTAAACAGGTGATGGAAATCAATCCAACAATCAATAAATGATGAAACCACTGCAAATAAGATATTAGGAAAGACATGTGATATTGGCATAGATGCCAGATTATGAACCTAAGTATATTCAAAGTGTATTCAGTTACATGGGTGTTTCTGTTTAAATGTAACAATATTCTCCATTAGTACATAACATTTGGAGCTGCTGGTTGTCATTAGTCACCTGTATAGTTTGTGATCGTTTTCTGCCCTTTTCTTGTGACTTGGCCTTTTTGTCAACCTTCTAAAAACAAAGCAATGCTACATTATGACACACATCTTTTTTGAATCAATTTCATGATTCAATCTATTTAGTTTCATGAAATATTTCATTTAAGAAAGAAAAACCTAAACCAACAGTTTTTTTGTCCTGGTCTTTTTGCTGCCACTTTCCGGAAAGGTCCAGATCTTTTGCTTTTTTGGACAGGTTGTCAATCTGTTAATAAGTATGGTGGTTATGTAAATATTTTCTTGCAATCTTCAGACATGAATCTATAGCAAAGAAAGATTGAAGTGATAGGACTAGGAATGCCATGAAACTTACTTCCATCATCTGTTCTGTTGTCTGTGATCCCTGAACACAAAGTATCATATTTTGTTACACATCCCCAATAGCAGTAACGATTGCACTTTAGGCCATTTTAAAATGGATGCCTATCAGTAAGTTATCATTTTTCAAGAGCATGAGAAGAACTTGCCTCAGACTCTGGTGCTAATTTCTTCAAATATTTCAGAATTCCTTCTTCAAGCTTCTCTTTATTCACTTGGTTCCCAACTCTGCATATAGCAATTATGGCGAATTCAACACAACAATACAACTCAAATGGAAACAGCAAAATTCCTTGATAAATGATCACAATTACCTCTTTCCACGTGTATGTGGTTTGAAGAATTTCTCTTTTTCCATGCGATTGATGAGGCCTGTTGCTACTGTAACTTCAACTCCAAGTCTGCGAGCAAGTGTCACAGGTACAACCTTACTCATGCTGGTCTCTTTACATGCTGCCAAAGTCCTCCTCCAGAGACACATAGCCTGCAATACAAAAGGCAACATGCTTTGAACTGAGTTACTACAGTCATGTTACAGCTAGCCATACACTATAGTGGCATTGTTTTGAAATGCACCATCAGTAAACTAGCTTTCAATAGCCACCACTAAGATACTTATCATCAATGATAAAGAATTATCCCTCAAACTATGCAAGGTACTTGCTATGTCCCTGTGCATTTGGATACATCATCACAAACAGCAACCAATGACAACTCACCTCTTTGGCCAACTCAGAGAGTCCACACAAAGTTGGGTCTGTTGGTTCCAATTCAGGCACTCCTGGCTGGAAACATAGTCATTTGCAGGTGTCAACAAAAAAATGACTGCTCAATCCTTACGGCAGATTATGACTCATGCAACTTATTTCATCTGCAAATATAAGCACAAAAGCACACACAAGTCCAATACTCTTTCATTAATATATAGAAGTCCATTCACCATAGCATCAATAGAGCAAATAAGCTTTACAATACACAAGTCCAATAAGCAAGAGAACAATTACTTTGGAGCAGAGTTCACAGATGTGCCTCTCTGGAGCATTATACTCATCAAGGATGAGATAACAGACTCCGTGCTGCCAATGATGACATACTCCACACAGCACCATCAGCCCGTCGTCCTATTAATACAACACCATCAAACTTTCATCCATTCTACAAAGCATTCAACTCATCATTCTAATACTATAGACCAAACATTCTATACACAGCTATATCAATCAACGTTCTTAAATCAGAAACAGTGCTTCATCAACGTCATCCTATTCACAAGTTACTATCAACCTATCATCCTTTACACAGCAATATCAATCCACCATCTTAAACCAACAGAAGTGTGAACATGTCATCATTAGCAAACAACACACACCATCAATGTGACAATCATTCAAATCACCTAACACCATCACAACACAGACAAATGTATGCTGACAAATTAGCATACAAAATTTCAGAATTTATCCTTGTGTGATGTTACCTCATGAACACCACATGCACACTTCACTCCTTGGTCAGCCCTCACGCTAGATGCCTGGGAACCTGTTGTGCTTATGGCCTGCTCAATTGGCACCGCTGCAATGGATATAAATAAACAGAACTGAAACGTTGCTAATTCATATGTAAGTATTGCTGTAAAATTTCCTTATGTAACAATTATATAACAATTAGCAGCATGATGCATCATGCAGTCTACTCAAATGAAGCATCCCAGCACATCTGAGTACTCTTGGCATGTTGTAACAATGGACAAGAGATTATTATTAAGGTTGTAATAACCTGGCTGCAGAGGTGTAAGGCTGGGGACTGCATCTCCAAGTCTTGGTTCAGGAACAACCTGAATATCTGCTCCTCTCCCCTCCTGGTTGTGTAGTTGGGGTACAGGGGAAGCACTCTGTGTCTCCTCTTCATAAACCTGAGAACACTCCTCCTGGAATCACATAAGCAGGGCCAGGTGGAGGCAATTAGACACAACCATATTACCAAAATTTGTGTTGGCAATTTTTTTCAAAATGTTAGCCACAGTGGCTAATGCAAATTTGAGAGGTACAGCAAAACCGACGTTGCACCAAAACGATTGGATTTCTACGCCCATCATGTTTAAACTTCAACTCTTCAACGAGAGGTTTCTATGGAAGCGCCTTGGATTCTTTGAGTGAACACTGTGCTATACGAGACCGTTGTTATTGTTCGCAGATATAGCTACAGACATATTTTACTCTGCTTTAAGTGACACTTTGATGTCAGATATTACGTACATGTGGGTTTTTTTTCCTCTCCACCTGACATTAAAAGCATGGCACACTATGCTGTGTTTCTAAAATTATGTGTTCTTCTCTTTTTATTTTCACTGAAAATGTTCTGGCTAACAATATTCTTGAGTGGCTTAAGAATTATGGATGTTATTAGCCACAGTGGCTCATGAATTCTGGGGCCACTGCTAACACTGATAACATATAACTCAAGCATATAAACAATAGTATATGGTAGCTTGAATAAATGGTAGGAAGATTGCAGCTTGTGTGGTAATTCAAATCTAGACAAAATGTTTTCCTTATGACATGAAAATACAATCAAATAAAGATTTCTGAATATATTTTGAAGTTCTGAATGAAAGTTGTAATCAAATGCGTACTTGAGCGCTCTCCTGAGTCTGATGCAGCGGAGGATTAGCTGTATTGTACGACTCATTTGGAGCCTGGTGCTGATCCACATCAAACTGCTTGGCACTTGTCTTCACTAACACCTTCACACTGGAGACCAAGTTATAATCCAGGTACTTACTACTTATTCATTTCATTCAGAATATTTGATGAATCAAGAGACACACAAACAAATACCAATCCACTTCAGTATTTAGTATTTATGAGGTTTAACTGTAACTCAAAAACAACTTAAGAACAAGAAATTGCGTAAAATGTGCTTATATAATCATACATGTTATATGTTAAAGTCACCTGACTATTCTATGAGAATGGTTTATGACACTTGAAAAAACAAAGAGACATAGGAGATACTAATGGTGTCAATCTTTAAAAGGAGGACAAAATACAATCAGTTCCAACACTTAAATATTTTAATAAATAATTAATGAAGAATTAACAAAGATATTTAACAACAAAATAATAAAGCCCTGCATAAAACTTGTCTAACTCTACTCACGTGTGGAATGACTGCGCAATATAAAGTTGGAAATACTTTTAGAAGATGCATAATCTTGAAATGAAAATTACAGAAGAATCACCTACATAATCATTCCTGGATACTTACAGTACTGACATCTCCAACTTTTATGTTCATTGGCTCATCTTCAAACTGGAAAGTGTCAACTTCAGCTTGCTTGAAACCTGGAGGTTCATAATCCTCAGGTGTGACTGAAAAAAATAAACAGATCACAGGGTTGAATACAACAGTGAGAATTAATAGTTATTGATACTGTTGAATAAGGAAAAATATATGATACCATCTTAATTGTCCTACAATATTCATACCATCATCATAGTAGAGGAGCTTCATCGTCATTATGACATCTTCAGGCAAAGATTGAAGAGACTGGGTTAAAACTACAATGGATCGTAACAGACGAATTGTTGCTTTCTTTGTTTCAGCGGAGGAGGTGGCGGTAGCAAGCTTCTGTTGATTTCTGCATAATCATATAATGGATGAATAACAGTTACCACGATAGATATTGGAAAAATTCCCGCTCAGTGACAGTTCTACAGTAGATATATCTTGTATGGTGTATAAAATGATTAATTTGTGCTATACCTGTATATGTCGATTCCTCCATTCTCTGCATAGGAGAATTTGAATGTGTAGGACTCTATGACATCCTGAAATATTACGATCAAACCATACGCACAAAGGAGGTTGGATGGATGCAATACTACCATTCATTATAATTGGACAGACATGGCACTAATTTACTAAGTAAACAAGATACACCAATAACTGAAAAATGCAATTTAAAAAAAGGCAGAAATAAAAACTTACATCAGGCCGATTTGCATCAGTGTATATCTGGAAAAAATTAATACATAGTGAACGAGGTGCCTACAATAGAACTCTCACAATAATGGAATGAAGTCAGAAGGCTGGTTGACACTACTCACCCCTATAACCATCATTCTTAGCTGGAAAAGTTCAGAAGAACAAATAAATACATCAGAAAAAAATAGCTTGTATTGTCAAACATTTGATTGATGCATACTAACTTGAAATAGCTTACATATTTCTTGTCAAGAGCATCAAAACAGCCTTTCATCCACTTGATGACTTGACAAGCACCAGGACAGTTGCTGCCATCACGAAGTATTTTGAGATTGAGATCTGTTTGAGAAATAATCAGTACTAGTTGACTGAATAGCACCCAAATCAGAACATTAACTGGACATCAGAGCTGATGAATTCAGCATTGGTATGGAGTAATATGTATCAGAACCATCATCATTGGTTTTGATAGCGAGAAGAACGTTTGTATAATACTATCATCAGTTTCTCATGATTCCTTCATCAATACAATCAACACCTTGAATAACACATTTAAGAAGAAATATGCACCTTCTAAGCACCGGTCACCATAAGCATGTTCTGGGAATATTGCCCTCAAGTAAGTGATGTTTGACACAACAACAGCAAGTAATTTTTTCACAAAAAGAGCTGATTGTTGATGGGTAACTTGCTCTGGGGGGAAGACTTTGTTCCACTGAAACACAAGAAATATATATATATATATAGAGATAGAGAGGAGAGAAGAGAGATAGAGAGAGAGAGAGATAGAGAGAGGGACACAGCGAGAGAGAGAAGGGAGAGGGAGATAGAGAGAGAGAGAGAGATATATATGTATATATATATATATATATATATATATATATATATATATATATATATATATATATAGATATATATATATATATATATATATATATATATATATATATATATATATATAATATATATATTTATATATATATCTATATATATATATATATATATATATATATATAATATGTTGTGATATATATATAGTATATATATATATATATCTATATATATATCTATCTCTATATATATATCTATCTCTATATATAGATATATACGTATATATCCCTCTACTCTTCTCTCTATCTCTCTCTCTCTCTCTCTCTCTCTCTTTCACTTATAAATATTCACTCTCTCTCTCTCTCTATATATGCTCTCTCTCTCTCTCTCTCTCTCTAGATCTCTCTCGCGCTCAGAAGCTTGGCATCGGAAACCGTGTGTATACATATATATATATATGTGCGTGTATGCGTGTTTGTCTCTCTCTATATACCTCTCTCTCTCTCTCTCTCTCTCTCTCTTTGATTGCACCGGGACATTGGCATCCAGTGCACACTATATATGAGTGTATGCATAATAGACAGTTGATATACACCAGGACACACTGTCGAGAAGACAGTATAGCTGGTAACGCGCACTATTATAAGATCACAAGCTGCTGCCGCTTAGATGTTTTGACATGACCCCTAAACCAAGTCAATACACCGCGAAAGCGATGAATGCTGCCGCTGATTGATTACGTAAGGTTTGGTCTGTTTTGACATGACCCCTTAAAGCCAGCCAAGGTAAGCGATGAATGGCTCTGGTCGATTACGTAAGGTTTGGCCTACTTAGACACGAACTGCACATAGCCTGCTGCTAAGCTGCTGCAGTAGAAAACATTCAAACTAAACGTCCTTTTTACTGTTTTCTTTTACTGTGAATGCTTAAAATACTGTTACAGTCATTATCATGAGGCCAAGTTCTAATTACTGACAAAATTTCATGTCCGTAAATACAGCCGTTTCAGAGATATCAGCGAGGAGAGAAGTCGTAGCAAAAACCGCGATAGGTACCCTAAAATACATGTCATTATACAAAGTACAAAAGGTGAAAATAAGTATTTTTTTGCGTTATTCCATGCTACGATAATTGCTTGTTACAACCATATAATTCATATGTTCGTAACCGCAGTAGTTATGGAGGAGATAGTTACAGAAAATGGGGGAAAAAATCGACGAAAAATCAATCCCATAAGCCTCCAACACTGCGCATGAGCGTCAAATTGGATCGGCAGTTGTGTCCCAACTTGATCTATCATTCCCCAAAATTTCATGCCGATATGTTTAACCGTTCCGGAGAAAAGCCCGAAAAACCTTGACTGGAGCAAAAAAAAAAAAAAATTCTGGCTAAACCAATATGTCTTCCAACTATCGTTGGAAGACATATGGAAGACATAATAATGGATATTGAATTTAATGTCAATGTATTGTATTGTGCAATAGACTTATGGATATAAGGTTGACATAAATCTACATACTGTTGTAGTGGCTTCCTCAGGTCGAGTAGCAGTGAGGGTAGCCATAACTGAAACAAAGATTACACATGCCATGAGCAGGGCTGGAAATGAAATAAAATGGCCACCCGTCATCAGGACGGGTGGCCAGGAGATGTTACCCGTCCTAAACAGATTCTACCTGTCCAACCAAAAAGATATCCATTAGATAATGCATCATGTCAAGATGAACTGAAAAGCTGCACATAGCTTTGACGTGCGCGTGGCACGCGCGCGCACGTGTCAAGTGGCTAGTCGAGAAACACCTTTCGCGCTAAAACCAACGACGTGTGCGCTCTGATCTTTTTACACCCTTGAAGATTTTTATACACCAAGATTCCGCAGAACATTTAAAGGCCCCATCTCTTTTTCACCATACTAATGATTAGATTTTGTTTTTCGCGAAAATTGCTCATCTTGATGGTAAAAATTCACTTTCAGCAATCCGTCCATGTCCCCTGAAACCAATCACACTTGACTCCCCGAAACTGTGAATTTACCATTAACATGCGTGCAGAAGAAAATAAATTTTGGTTGGGCACATGGACCTTAATATTGCCAATGTGACTCATTAGGTAGATTTTGTGTGTGTTCTCAATACAGCATTAGCTTCACCTTTTCACAAATTCAACTTTTGATAATAATGACCATATATAATATGTATCAAATATCAGGCTACGCACAAAATAACTTTGAGGGAAATCTAGCTTCAATGCCTTTTTTCAGGAAGATAAACCACCCCTGAACAGAAATTTTTGATAATAATGACAGTTGATTGCAATTTGTAAAAATGGTATTAGTAATGTTATCAGGCTACGCACAAAAGGCTTTTGATCTTTGAGGGAAATCTGTTGTTCGTCGCATTAAAAGTGCAAACGCAATGTTTCAGGAGAGATAACACGCCAAAGTCAAACCTAAACACCCCTGAACAGAAATAACCAGCGATGTTGTGTTCTGTAGTAACAGTCTGAGGGCTGGCGAATTGCTATTTGGATAAAAAAATGACCACACACCCCGCTGCACAATAAAGCTCTTAGAAAATGAGAGAAGATGCAGTACAGCTCGTCTAATCGCTGAATGTGTGTAATAGCAATGACCCAGGCAGTAATCTTTTGATCTGGTCTTAGTGTGATCATGTTGTTTCTGTGAGACAGAGGTGAAGGAAGTTCAAAAGGCACTTTCATTATTTTATCCTCGGCCTGTGTGAGAAAGAGAGAAAATCAAAGTCAGCTTTCTCTTCCTACAAATTGTCGCCAAAGTACAAATGATTTCAGGATGGCATCATACCGATTTTATGAGCTTTTGACAAAGGTGTCCTGTGTGTGTGGCATGTCATTACAAACCCATAAAAACATCCTGTACGAGGGGAAACAGAGAGAGGGAAAAGTGAGTAAAATATATATTTGCTGGTGTGTGTGTGTGAGGTGTTTATTTTCTTGATTGCGTGCAAGAGGCGCAAGCCGTTGAGCATGTACGCGTTGATCCTGGATTGATATGATGAAACGATACATACGTCCTTGCAGGGCGAAGGCCCTGGTGAGTAGCTCTTTCGAACTAAGTACGGGAGTGATGCATGCACTCCCTCTTAGTTCTGGCGTCCAACGCATATTCCCGGCATAAGTTAACGGAATCATCAAGAGTTCCGCTGCTTTACCTAGTTTTAGCTAATAAAATCAACTCACCAGCATTTATAGGACCAGAAGCTGAATTTCAGCAACAACAGTATCCTGTGAATAAGTATTTTGGCCTAAAACACACCAAATGGTAATATTGGAACATAGGCGAGACTACTCACAAGACGCGGGTTCACAGGGACTATTTATGGCACAAAGCTAAAAGGACCTTGTCCAACATGTAGAAAAGACCACTAACATTCACTGTCGCACAAATATCACACCGAATCACGAAGAAAGCAACGAAAACCTGGGGAAAAGGCGACAGGAATTATCAGCTATAGTTTTTGCCTATGTTCTCACCGCCTTATTTAATTACATCGGAAGTTTCTGGGGCTGTCTGGGATATCGTCCTCCGCGCTTGCTTTTCGGAAGAAAATATCACCGGTAAATTTGGAAAGTTATCGAAAATATAGTTTTCCGCAGACGATAGGAATATGAAACATTATCTCGAACCGAATTAGATAATAACTTTCGACACTGAATGACTGATCGCCCGAAACTCGTCAGAACATGCATATTTCGTGAAAAAAGTGGTGAGTTCTGGGTTGATCGAATGCATCGACCAAAAAATTTAGCTTAAACTGTTGGACCGACAAGGTGATAAATAGAATCTGACGTTGGTCTTTTGGGCTACTGGTGTTGACAAGAAAAATACATTGTGACTGAAAGCGTCTAATTTCGACAACCTCCCAAAGAAAATATTTAAAAATATTGAATGTTTTGGGGGCTCTTGTTTCATTGTCACTCACCAAATGTATCCTCTCATGCGAAAGAAAGGAAGATTTTTTGATTGAATCGAGCCAAAGTATCTACCAAGAGAAAAAATTCGTCTGGACTGGCTGGAGAAGAAACCGAAAGTCGTCTGCTACAACCCGCGTTGAAAATGTGTATCTAATGAACTTGTTCGATATTCATAAAATACTATTTTTGTTTTCTCAAAGATGAATGTTTGGGTCGACAAGTCTGAAAGATTATTCATGGTTATATGATCGGTATTTCTAATCGATGCTGTATGGGAAACAAAATTATGGATATGATCTATTTCTATTAAGTGTAACATTTCTTATTATACATCATAGTGTGCAATTGAGCGTGCGCAGACGCAGACGTTGCTACCCAACAACTGTCAATAACAATACCCTTTGAAGAACGGTGGTGGGATTCAGGTAAATGTTGCACATGATATCCCGTATTCATTCAAATTGAATAATGCTGATAGATTTTGAAAAATCCATTAATTATTTAATAGCTAAGGTAAGGAATGTTGCGTGAATATCACAGGACTGCAGTTGTGTTAAATCCAATGACCATCGTAGCCTCGAACGGACTGTAATATATATATATATTATAATAAATATACATATGACGATGATAATTGATATGTATATATATATATATATATATATATATATATATATATATATATATATATATATATATATATATATATATATATCCTGTATATATATACATACGTCCCTGTACGGGTGTAGGCTGTAGTGTACGGGAGTATACATATGGCCATCGTAGCCCTAATAGTAATGGGACGGTGATCTACATATTATTATTACATATATGCCGTCCTGCATCGTCCATAGCTGCGCCTATTAACGAATGTTTTTGAATGTCTCGCTGGATTTCGCATTTAGAAAACAACATATATCAAGAGTCTGTGAAAAAATGTGTCATATGGCACCAAAAGTTTACTCCCGATTGTAGCCTCGGTCGGACGGTGATATACTTATTCTTTCTTTTTTTTTTCACAACCATATTGTAGTATAAAACTTACAAACAATTCTATCAAGAAACCTATCAACAACGTCCTGCTTACAGTCAATTGATAAAAGAAAAGCAGGGGCAAAGCTTTTGAGGTGAATATTTCGATGTATGCATGCTTTTGATACTGCCAAATCGCAGCAGAAATGTTTGGTCTTAACTCCATCAAGATGGTAACAAAGGCATATGTGCGGAAAGGCTGTGACGCCAATTGAATGCCCACCATGCTTTTATAAATGTCATCTGTTTGAAATAGTCCTCCCTGCGCACAGCTACTACCACCTCGTTGTAAAGATAATGTGCTTGTCAAGGATGTCACCACAACTGCAATCGTAATGGTAGTTTGTGTCAGCTGAATACATCAATCATGAATATCGGTGCAAATTGTTCATTACCCTCCAAACATGCAATGAAACCTAATAACTCTCCAGGTTTTATACCTTCAAGGTATCTTATTTGAATTATGGATTCGTGGATTGTGTCCTTTGTCCTTATAATTGATATTTTCATCTGTCTAAACCCTGTCCAAAAAGTTTGAAGTGATTGCTCAACATACCTGATCATTTAAATGCACCTGTGAAGTAGTCTATGGAACACTAGTGATGTAAAATTGATTTATTATAATAATCTGTAATTTTTTTTCAGATTTCAAAATGCCACATCCAGACGAGCCTTACTACTGCTCACAGCAGATCAACATTCCACCAGAGCTGCCTGACATCCTCAAACAGTTTACCAAATCAGCAATCAGAACACAGCCTAAAGATGTCTTGGCATGGTCAGCAGCGTAAGTCGATAGCACAGATAATAGTCCTTTACAATGACACTTAGAGGCATACTATGATGCAGCAGTGTCACTAAAATGGGTTTATCAGCAAGTGCAAATTATCACTGTGTGTGTAAGTGATATTAAGGAGGGGAAAATGTAGATGATCATTTGTGCAGATATTTCCGAGCAATGGCCAATAGTGAAACACCTCCAGTGAAAGACAGACTTGAAATGCCTGTTGCTACACAGAAAACCGATACTGGTCTCACTGCAGGCCTCTTGAGGGTGCTAAATAAACAGGTATATACTACACTGTTATTAATCAGATTTCTATTTGTTACATCTGTATCGGAACTGTGATGCACAGTAGTCCGGATTTGCTCCTCAATTTAATAAAAAATTGTTGATTTTCCCCTGCAGCTGGGTCCCAAAAAGGTTATTCCTATATCTCTTATTGAAGAGAAGTGGACTGACATTGCATTGCCAAAAGAAACATTTGATGAACTAGTGCGCATTGGTGGATTTGGGGGTGAAGTGGAATGGTTCAAATTCTTCTCCTTGGCATGTTCTACATTAGGAGAGGTCAGTGGAGGGTTGTTTTCGTATTATTATTTTTAACTTTTCACCACAAATGTTTGTGAATTGTTTTGGATTCTGACCATAAAACACAGTATTTCACAGATCACTTGATAACTGTCTAGATTTAAGTATACATCATGCTATTCAATATCTGCTAATGATTGTGGTACTAAGTCTTTAATTATTATTAGAATCAACCATAGTTGGAAATGTTTATGCAGAATATCACAGATGCAATGAAGACAGTGTGTCAAATATTAACCGCTGATCCTGATGGTGGAGCGGCTCGCATACCATTCCCTCTTTTCCAAGATCTCTACAAATACCTCGCCCAGATTGATGGAGAAATCTCACAGGAACACATCAACACAGTCATCAATTACCTCACCTACCATGTGTAAGGGAAAAGTGAATTTTAAACCTATTAGATTATTAATTGCTTTTTCTTCGGTTGATTTGTGGTGAGAAGGGAAAGCATCCAAAGCCATCTGTTGAGACGATGACACAAGTTAATAAAAAAAATCCTTGAATTCATACGCCAAATTTGAAATATAGGTGGTTTTAATCAATAATATGACTCTGCATTCTAGATTCGGATCACTTTCGGTGCTTATTCTTAATTGTTTATTGTTCCAGAGACAAGCAAGATGGATTTGTTCAACCTCGGAATTTTCTCAGCCCAGACTGTCCTCCTCTGTCGGGATGAAGCCTACCGAGCCGATGATGAACACAACCTACCATACATCTCTCTTTGATGGGACCAAATTATCACCTTTTCATGAATAATCTGAAGCGATGATCTACATCCGATGATATTACAACTTTATCAACATTAAAAGTGGTAGTATATTGAATAGTGTCTTGCATGTCATATGTATATTTTGTTTTTCATCTTTGGATGTCAATTCTTATTAAAGTCTACAACAATTTTGGACATTTCCATTTCTTGTCTGGCCCAAAAAACAGAGGCGAGGACACCTAGCACGAAATGGCAAGTCATTTGATTTAAACAAAATTTACATTACGTAAGAATCCAAGAAATGCACTTTTACACATTTATTCACACCATTAGACATTTAACTGTTTATCAATAAATCTGCCAATTTGAGAAGGACACTATATTCTATGACAAAACAAAGTTGCATTTACTTGGTTATTCAAAGCCCCTTGTTTTGTCCAGTCAAGAAGCATCAAAACTTACTAAAACTCCCAAACCCACAAATTTAATCATCAATATCAAAGCAGTTCAGTATAATCTTGCTTAAAAGTTTATACAGAAACATTTGCACACATACAAAGACTTGAGCAGGGAAAACTTGAAGAAAGACTGTCATTAAGAGTGACTTAGTTGCCGGCCGAGCCATATTCATTGTCGGCTTCCTCGGGTTGGAATTTAGCCCCGTTACTCTCGCCTCGTCCAGCGTACATGTCATAACCCTCGTCAGTTTTCTCCGTCTTGATCACAGGTTCCTCCCCGTTGTGCACACCTTCTCCTGTCCCTCCCACTTCCTCGTTCTCCTGACTGCCACGAGATTTCTCCTCCACTTGACTGACAGCTTTGTCACGGCGGTCTCCTGAACGGCTCCTTCTACGGTCACGGCTCCGGCTGCGTCGGCTGCGCTTCCTGTCACGGCTCCGGCTGCGTCGAGATCTGTCCCGGTCACGAGAACGACTTCTGCGTTTTTTCCGCTCCTCTGCAAGCAGTCAAAAACACATACTTTATATACATACATGTCATTCATAAAAACCTATAATGGACATCAGCAACATCTGCTTGGTTTTGAGATCCAGAAATGTGCTTTCCTACAAAAGTATGAGAGGTAAGTTCAAATGTTCTATGTGTGCGTGTGTCAGGTGTGTGTGTGTGTGTGTATGTGACTCTAACACTATCGGCCAGAAGTTGGATCCGAGTGCCAGTTGTACATACCATCAGGAGCATTTCTGTCCTTGCTGCGACTGCGTCTCCTCCGGTCACGGCTGCGACTACGTCTTCGTCTCCTGTCACGATCAGCCCGTTCACGAGGAGGAGGACTGCGTGACCTCCGCCTGGGCATATCACCGTGGTCGGGTGATTCATCTCTCCTACAGACACAGTCAATGACACAATGTCACCAAGCCAGGACCATGATCATATACAGGATTTCATTCCACATCAGTGCTTCTGTAACTTGTGGGGCAAGTGACACAGAAATATTGGAAACACAGGGTTACTCTATTCTACCCAGATACATCATTTTCTCTACAAGCTTGTTACTGTATACTTCATCAATTACTCAATTCTACATCACTGTTCAAGTGCAACAGACAGAAGTCAGTGTTGTAAGTGCGGCTATACACTGTAATAGTGGTTCCCTGAGAGTACAGCTGATGCACTTACACAAACTCCTCACGACCAGAGTACTTGGTGTTGACATCAGGACCACCTTTCCTTGTTCCACCCAGGCCACCACCTTCATACAGACACATCAACTCAGTAAACACAGGTGGAACTTGTTAATAATGAGCGGCTATTAACATATGAGAGCCATTGGTAGCGGAGGCGACTGATGTACCCACCCAGCCTGCGGGGCCGCCACCCTTTGATGGTTCTCCCTCGCTCCACATCAACAAGAACACGGCGGCCATCTATCTTCTTGCCATCAGCGTGTTTGTAAGCAGCTGAAACCCCCACCAAACACACATTGTCATATCTCCTGTCTACACCCAGGCTTTGTTAACTTACTCGGTCACACACTCAAATATAACCTGGGCATGACCTTTGCCCTCCTTATGTAGCAGCAGACCTCCGATGGTTCACCAAAACACCTCCACATAGGTGCTCCCACCCTCAACTGCTTGTATCTCTCTCTACCAACCCTGTTTTCATTCATGGTGAGATAAATATAGAATACACCCAACAATACACTGTTCAGTCAAGTGGGTTTGTAACAAGCGTCCACCAGAAATATACGGCTCTTGAAACACAAAGGTAACAGACAGCTCAAAGTTGTCAGATAGAGATACAATCAGCCGGGAGTTCAGAGCACCTGTTCAGCTTCATTTTAACAATAAGTATCCATGGTAACAAGTAGTATGTTGTCTGTCTGCTGCCTTTACCAAGGGCAGTAGTAGAGGTGGTTACCTGTCGCTGCACCTTCCTCATACCTACCTGGCAGGTAAAAAAGTACACCAATCTCAACTCAGCACCCAATCAAGGACTATTATCAAGTTGAGAATTGGCTTACAGTAAGTGTTATTCCAATACAAGAAGTGTTGACGTAGTAACTGGAAGAGAAAGAAGATACCGGTCCCGCCCCAGCCCTCCCACCGCCTTAGACACACATGGAGCTCACTTACGACACCAGGTCTATGACCGACTACCTTAGGATGATGGGTTGACGTAGGATGTAGTGGCTTGTTGTAATGAGAGCAGCGAACCGGAGACGCGAGCCTCATTCCATCCACTACTTACCCGGCTTACCTGAGATAGGTTAGCATGAGAAAATATTCTACAGAAACTTTACCCTGCTTGTGAAAATCTTAATGCTTCCAAATTTTAACTTTACTGCTCAAATAATTCAGGAGTATATTACAGTAGATTGAGCGAATACTTTCTCGCGTGTGGATAAGGGGGAAAAAAGGAGAATTATGCGTGCTTTATGGCTTAACTCTTTTGCCCCCGTCGCTGGATACCTGCTGGACGGAATAAATCCATATAGACCTGTAGCATTATTTAGTTTCAGCTGCAGGGGAAATATTCAGATATTGACCGGTGCATGGTTATCACGTTATTCAATGAAAACTTTGCTCGAGCTGCTGGACGATAAATACAGTTGGACAGCTGTCGTGCCATGTCAAGGCGGTGACTCACTCAACACGGCTGCCTCATCCACATGATGCCATCACACATCTCTACACAAATACAACCGTTGATATGAACCTCACAAATCCATGATCATACTCTGTCTGAGGGCAAAAGAGTCAAGCAGAGCCAGGCAGAGTTGCAGCCAAAGTGCGCCTGATGTACCAGTCAAGCCAAAATACTGATACACCATTACTGGGGCCAACTGAACCCGGCCAGAGAGTGGAATAGAAGAGGGAAGGGTTGTTTTTGATCGGCCACGTCTTACCACCCATCTTACCAGACCATCCTAATACAAACCTAGCGTATCCAACCAACCAATATATTATGTTCATTTGTGCAAAGAGGAAGGTCGTGATACAACGTACCCGCATTGCATCTGAAGACAAAAAACCAGAGAAACAAGTTAGATAGTCCTGCCACCAGGGGTTAAGCTTGCCATCATAACCAGTGGTTATTCATGGTGTGGTTATAGCACATTGATATGGTTTTGCCCAGGCAATGCAACTGGCTCACGTCCATGGCCTGCTTGTTTAAGGGGTTTCATTCTGGTTTAGGAGCATCAGAGCAGATCTTTAATATTTCATTATGAGACAGATAAGGGCTGTGGTTTGCAGTGGGTCACTGGGGGATGTGAGCCAGCAACAGAGCTTAGCACGGAGTCACAACGGCCAGTGGTCATCTCGGTTAAATTGCTCACAATGAACAGTGGTCACCACAGAGGAATGGTGATGGTGGAATCTGGACTTGTCAGACACTGGTCTGTCTGCAAAGCAAAGAAAATTTCTTGAGTTGAGTTTGGTAAACACAATCAAGCCTCCCCACCAGTCACAACACACAGGGAGGATCTCCTTTCCCAGGAGGTCAAAAACAAGACAGCCAAGAGAGAGAAAGAGGGGGAGAAAGACAGTCTGCTAAATACCACATACTGAAGTTGGACAAACTACCACATCATCTTCATTCACACGCCCTGGGTCCCTTCATTCAACTGGAGAATGAGAGAGAAAAATATTAAACTGGCCCTTATAAACTACATAGGATAAAACAATGAGATCATTGTGACCTGGTTAAATTTGGTTATGATGGCCGTTCCATCCAATCAAAAAACATTTTAAAAAAAACCACTGCATCAGCCAATCAAAATCATTGTAGCAGAAAACGCCGTTCCATTCATCTTGGCAGGGGCATGAGCTATGGATGGTCAGGAGAGAAGTGCTGTATCAGGCTGGTTAACTGGAGATCTAATGAGACAAAGAGTAGAGGAAGGACAGCGTGAAGGTCACTCACCATGCATGTCTCGCTCGTGTTCAAACTCGATGAAAGCAAATCCACGAGGCTTGCCAGTCTTCTGGTTGGTCACCATGTAGATCTGATCACACAGTGGGCATATTATTAGCGATTTCATGCTTAATCACAAGCAACTATTACATACAAGAATCATTGACTGTTGTAGTGGCCTCCATTTTCATCATCACAACCAGTTGTAGGAAATGGAAACAACAAAGAACTCCATTAATAAAACTTCGAAAAGCCTTCATGACTTTGATACGATTCTCTAAAGAATGCATAAATATCTGACGGTTGCACCATGACCTGCGTAAGGGGCTCAGAATCATAACGCTCACGAGTCGATGAATCTTTAACAAATCATGACGTTCGCTCTAATTCCATATCATCATCTCACCCTATTCCCCAACCGAGCCCAGACACAGGCCAAGTTGGCAGCACGTGCATGGCACGGATCATGTGGCAGGTCATCTTGCTTGGAGAAGTCACAATAAAAACGAGCCTATCCCAACCTCAATGATGCGTTAAAGACACCTTTGATTTCATAAACTATGCATTTCCATCACTCACCACCGACCAATGAAACATATAAGTAACCATACAGAGTAAGCCTGGTATCATTTCACCCTACTCCAGCTACCCCGCGTCACCTACCCCAGCTACCCCGCGTCACCTACCCCAGCTACCCCGCGTCACCTACCCCAGCTACCCCGCGTCACCTACCCCAGCTACCCCCTACCCCAGCTACCCCGTCACCTACCCCAGCTACCCCGCGTCACCTACCCCAGCTACCCCGCGTCACCCCCGCGTCACCTACCCCAGCTACCCCGCGTCACCTACCCCAGCTACCCCGCGTCACCTACCCTGGGCCAGCTACTCCACGTCACGTACCCCAGCTACCCCGCGTCACCTACCCTGGGCCAGCTACTCCACGTCACGTACCCCAGCTACCCCGCGTCACCTACCCCAGCTACCCCGCGTCACGTACCCCGTGGATTGGCTGATGCTGGGTAGCCCAAGGCGGGTCCCATTCAACCAATGCTCCTTATTGGTAAACATCAACACACAAACACAAATCGAAATGAAAGAGCAGATTACGGTCAGTTGAGGTGACGCCAACCCCCGTAACCTTCACCGTATCAAACACCAAAAGAAACGCGTGCACACACAACCGGCACTCTCACGCACACACACAACAGCACTCTCACGAACGCGTGCACACACACCGGCACTCTCACGCACACACACACAACAGCACTTTCACGAACGCACACACACACACACACACACACACACACACACACACACACACACACACACACACACACACACACACACACACACACACACACATTGATACCCACATTCATCACTGATCAACCATTACCTCGACTCACCCCAGAGCGGTCGTATCAATAGACCATGTATTCATTCCACCTGAGGACACAGGTCCCATCAAGTCACCGCCCGCCTCACCACCACCACCATCCATTCCACACACTCGCCTTAATCCCCCCTCGGTATCTCCACCGAGGCGTTCGTCAGATTATCCCCAAACACCCTACTCTATACAATACCACTCTGGTCCGCGCCCATGCATCAGTATTACTGCTATTGTCAAGGTAATAGCCGAGCTGCAGCAGCATGAACAGCAGCTGCAGCAGCCGGAGCCGGTTGCCATGCCATCATCAGTTGATAACTAGTATGGAATATCTTTATTTTCCCGGAAAAGCCCGCCTGATCAAACTGCGCTGGTGACCCCCTCTCTATCGCTTATGTCTATACACAATACAGCATCAATTACAACGGACAATACCGGCTAGTACACGCCGTTGCATAACTGGCCTAGTTATAGCCATACGAGAACAATCGTTGATGTAATAGCCTTGCCAGTGACATAACGCTCTACTTGTTTTAAGTAGCTGGGCTGGGATCATCAAACACAAACCCTATTCCGACGCAAGTAAACCAAGTCCAAACATAAACACACTTTATCCCCAGACGGAAGTGAGTGGTATAAAGGGGTTATTCAGGTACGATACGCCATGACAACCATCTCATCGACACCATGGTCAGAGTGCATACCAGAATCTAGAGTCATACACCCGAACAACTCTGGAGGAAGGTGGGAAAACCGAATTGCTCAGCAACATACACACTTATGTACACACCCACGCCGACTCCTTTCTCTACAGGCATAATAATAATGATAACAACAACAACAACAACAACAGCAGCAGCAGCAGCAGCAGCATCACGGAGGAATGCCTGTACGGGGATGTAGATGACGGGGCATGATGGGTAATGGCAATATTAACTCGACAACACCCAACGACACACTTACCCTTTTCACAGGGCCATGAGCCTCAAATTCCCTCCTCAACTTGGACTGACTCGTGTCATAGTTCTGCAATACACAACACACATCACAAATGACCAGCACGGCAGAACTATACTGAAAGGTATTTACTGACCACGGCAGCCCTACGTGATAATGACATTTAGACACACAAAGAATCAATAATACCGACATCTCCACATACAGCAGGAGTATTATAACAATACTTTATCATTACTAAATACTTTATCAGCTCTAAACGTATGTCAGCATGTGGACTTACAATTCTTCCCACAAAGAGCGTCTTGAATGGATCACCGCCTACATTTGTGTCGTTGGCAGGGTCCCCTGCAAACACATTGGCCCACGATGAAGTGAGATAAAACAATGGTAATCGGGTCGGCGGACAATCACCACATACGATCTCGTCATGGGTGGCCAGCCAGAGCTAACCAACTAGCAAGGTCTTCACGACGAGTATTGGCTTGGAATAACCTGCATCTGAGCATTTACTGGTGATTAACCGCTGGTTACCAGCACATAGCTAGCACACCAGCACATAGCTAGTACACCAGCACATAGCTAATACACCAGCACATAGTTTACAACACATAGCTAGTACATCAGCACATAGCTAGTACACCAGCACATAGCTAGTACATAAGAACATAGTCAGTTTACAGCACATAGCTAGAACGTAATTACATAGTTTACAGCACAAGATTTGACAAGTCATTTGGTGGCTCTGTCAACAACCTGCACATCGGCTGCTACATTCCCGCTCAATTCATCCATGGCATTGTACCACATTACACGCACCAGAGACAGCATTCTGCCAGCATTCACACTGTTACCACGACGAGAATGGCCTACCGCATGTCCACACATCCTCGCTTATGTATAGACAGCTCATCTCATAAATCACCGGATTAGGAACACAACACGACCCGCGGGTGTCCACATGATCAGCGACCAGCTGCCAATTTCCCGACATACATTTATGCCAAATGTTACCGTAATCCTCATTACGAAATACCGCCACAATACTACCGTAACACAAGGTGCACATCGAGTTGCTCCCGCGATCCATTAACAGCGAGAGGCTTCGTGATTGGGTGAAGGACGGTGACGATGATGGGAGGGGTGGGATGGAATAAGGGGGCAGTACTGGGGGCATAGGAACAAATGGGAGGGCTCAGTATCAGACAGATTGGGGGGGGGGGGCAGGAGTGAACAAAAGAGACCATTTACAGCAACACAAGAAAATACAGTAATGCACGATGCTTAAGATGCACTCGATGTAGAAATAGTCGACAATAGAGTCGTGTACTTACAGAGAGCCAGGTCCTGTTCCAGTTTATAAGCCACCTGTTCCAGCCTCTCCTTCTTCTGCAACCACAAAACACGCACCCCATCAACAAACAACTCGCCAATAACTCACTTAGTCCGACACAAGCGGCACAGCGGGTAAATAATGGCCGCCAGCTCGGATGAACAATTGATTGAGACCACAGTAGGCCGGGACATCACAGGCCAGAGATGAACACTTGGCGCAATCAATGAACCATCTCCACAACCACTTGTCACAGTGCGCTTCTTCCGGGCTACATTAGCAATTAACACCCGAGCCATTACATGAACCACTTAACACTGCCACAATGACCCGCTGCTGCCATCCAAGGCGTCAAACTCACACGCCGTCATTATTAGCTAAATCGAGCACGGATGATAACCTGCTGCTTGTAAAAAAAACACCACACACACCCTTATTATTAGATCATTGGAAATCAATTGTACAAGCCTCCTGTGTGAGTTCGGGGGTGGGGTGATGGGAATGTGGGGCAAATAGACGTGGTTTTGGGCGCGCACGGGGATCATAATAATGTGGCGGGGGCGGGGTAAAGTGGTGGCAATGTGCGGCCAGTAGCTTCACCATACCAGGATATTGCTTGGTGTGGACGGTCCGGCTAGTGAATTACTGTAACATGGGCTACGTTCACTGGTCACGGTGATGGAGTAGGGGTGTGGACGGTCCGGCTAGTGAGTTACTGTAACATGGGCTACGTTCACTGGTCACGGTGATGGAGTAGGGCCAGGCAAGCCAGGATCAGGAGAGACGGTGGTCGTCTTCCAGCAACAGGTGCTTCCAAAGAGAACAGAGCGTCAGGTCAAGGTCAGTGAAACAGGGCTACGTCTCATGTCTACACCACTAGACAATACACGTGCCACCGCAATATGGCGGCATTTCGAGATAAATGCAGCCATATTGTGCTGCGCCATCTCATTATAAATTGTATTATTTCATCAACTTGGGTAACGTTCAACTACGGCTAATGGTCGGTCACCTTGTCAAAGATTTTATTGACTAGTGATCAACGATTGTTTCTCGAGTCGTTACCTTTTTTAATACTACCCTAGATGAAAGATCGGCCAGCAGCGCTCAAGAATCATTAGCTCAGTGGCTGCTTTGGGATGGACAAGTGCATCTGAGGCGGCTCGTTAGCTGTCAGACTGGTCTCAAAGCCCATCAGCGGAACAAGACGAGGCGTGTGTGAATCCATCACACGCGTGGCAAGCATTTAGCGCACTGCCTCAACTCATAGCTGATCAGTGTCGATCTAAGCATTACGTGTGACCATGCAGCGATAAACCTGCCGACATCACCTGAATTCAAAAAGCTGAACATCCCACTCCCCTCGTCACTTCGCATGCAAATATGACTAATTAACCCACAGTGCCTGGCATTAAGCAGAGCGACAGTACGCTGGAAGCTGGCCCAAGTCACAGTGAGTCTAGTTCGCGGAGACGGGCGACAAAATAAATGGAGGAGAAAAAACCACGTGCGACATGACTGGGGTAGTTAGGTGAGGGTTATGGGGGTTATTGACTAAGACGTCTGAGGAGTTGTGTATGGTCAGAAGCACAGACGCCGCCACGGTAGGAGGCGCCGCCACGGTAGGAGACAAGCCAGGGTAAGCAGCACTGGCTGTATCAGGCAGAGATGACCAACTCACTGGATTGGTAGCGGGAGGCGAGGGGGGCGTGGGCACTGAGGGTCAGGGTGACAAGGCAGGTAGCAGCGTCTCCTCACACAGGTTAATGAGAGGTCCACATCAATCAATGCGCGCCACATAAGCAAATCCTGATCAGCGCGCGGATATGACGACACAAGCAGGCTGCCGTGACGTCACACTACACGTCTGGGCTGTCGTGGGTAGAGTGACGACATCAACAGGTAGAGTCTTCATTTAAATGAGCGGTGTGACGTAGGCGCTTGGTTGTGACGCAGAGAACGGCGACCTGAACATCAACAGTCATCACTCGGCTGCCACGTACAGACGTCACAAGTCGCAGCGTCACTTGCCAATAGCAGTTTTTTTCACCTGTGACATTGGAACCGTCAGTGAGAGTAGTGCTGCTCACGGCCCCAGCTGGGGAAGCGTCAAGGATAACGTCATGCCGTGCACGGCGGAGTCCGTCGAATGACGTAAGAATCGCCTGTGGTAAGAGAGCCATAACATGAGATGCGTTATGGAAGACGCACCGTGTGGGACGCGCCGTAAGGGCACGTTAAGCCGTGTTGGTCTTTCCACAACGGCCAAGATCAAAATTCTTCTGCTAGACAAAGCTTTCTAAGGCGCGTAGTTCCCCCCACCCCCCCCCCCCTTCATATTACTTCAATGATGGTGAAGGAAATGGCCGCCAGATGCGTCACAGCTTCATCGCCTCTATCAAACACGGCACAATATGTTATTCCTTCAAATGAGACAAAACGAGTAGGCTAATAAAGCATTGCCGATTGGAGCCTCGTTTGGAAATGTCTAGCACGCGTGGGTGGGAAGAGTTGAACGGGTGGCTTGGGAATCCTGGACCGTGTATACGACGCACTGAGGGAGAAATGTGAGGGTAGTCGCGGCGCTGTGTTAGGCCACGTTTGATGCCAGGTATACTGAGGTAGAGATGAAGTACGGAGCCAGTACTGGCAGGCCAGTGAGATGGATACCAACGGCACCGTCCCAGCCTCCCCATCACATTAGCCAATATTCCCTATCAATACAATACAGCCATTGTTTGATCATGTAGCTAACACGGTGCAACAGAGCCGACTTATCACCTCGCCATAGACTGTGATGGCGCCGCGTGATGGCGCCGCGCCCGCATCACGGCAGCATCCACAACCAGCTGGCCTGGCATGCCGTCTCAGGCCAGCCGAGGGAGTGTTTGTCATGATAACCTGCTCCCTCGAGATCTACCAGAGGCCGGACATGTTGGTGACCTTCTCATGAAGTATCCGTCGAGCCCCTAATCGCCATGACACCCAAACGTCATTACACAATGCATAAGCCTGGGCAATGGTAGAGCGCCAACAAGCAAGCTGCCAGCTATGCACCAAACACACACACACACACACACACATATATATATATATATATATATATATATATATATATATATATATATATATATATATATATATATATATATATATATATATATATATATATATATATATATATATATATATATGTATATATGTATGTATGTATGTATGCGTATGTGTGTCAATCCAAACAATAACTCATGTGTTACCACAAGGCTTTCAAAGTGTACCATTGTAAATTAATAACTGAAAGAGTGCATTGTTAATCAACTATGTTGGACACAAACGTGCTGATAACAGATGATAGGAAATTCCCCCAGTAGACGGGTACCAACTGTTAATGATGATCAATAGCAAACACTCGGGTGAAGTCAGACTCGAACCGTCCATCCACCGAACAGCGGCGTTATTGTGCGCTTAGTGCAGTTCGCCATGTGCATTCCGATAGTTCACCTGTGTACTGGTGTTCATAAGAGAAGCAATCATTTATCACAGTGTTGGAAAACCCAAACTCTGAAAAGGTAAAACCCACTGCTACAAGTCAACTCTTCCATAGGACGCGTCTTATTGTGCGATATATGTATCGGTATAAGAGAGAAGCGCGAGAAATCTGGTCAAGCCTCGGTCTGTACATGGCAAGACACGGATAGCGTGTGATGCATGTTAAGAATGATTCAGCGCTAAATAGTAGTGGTGTGTAACCATGCAGACATATACACGATGAAAAGAGCACAAATTAAAACTGAACGCAGCTCGGCATCACTTGATAGAAAACCTCCGTTTCCCACATCCAGATATGGAGTTACCTCATATATCCCCGTGTATTTACTCACGAGATGAGCATACCAGCAGCTTCCACAAATAGCTTAGAGGCTAGAGCACAAAATAATCTACCCGGCCCCAGAGTGCAACAGTGCGACCAGATGAGTTTCAGATATATGTTTCGTGCTGGCATCTGGCGAATTGATGATCATTGATTATTTCTTCCAGGCGGCCGCGACTTAGGACGCTGCGAGCGGCTACGACGGTTGTGTGCTGACGAAAGAGAAACAGAGGGGGTACTCCCATGAATTGATCGGCTCCGGAAGACGGTGGCAAGTCTGAATCCCCCACAGCGGCGACCGACAGCAGAAGGCTTGCAAGGCGCTGGATGCCTGCGTCGCTCGAGGCCCATACGGTGTCGCCAGCCGAGTTCGTCAGCCGCGTTTCTGCTGTCCACATTACAGCACACTATCTCCGCTCTGAGGTGTTTTTTTCTGGAATATCATACACATTTCTCCAGGAGGGGGCAGCCATTGAATTAGGATTAACCGAGAAAGGCCTGAATGAAACTGCTCTTGCTCCCTGGGAGCGGATCCAAACGCATGGATTATCTCAGCTTCCCGCCAATATCGTGGTCACGTGGTTGCTGTCGTAATCTCGTGTCACGTGAACAGTGTGGATATGTGATGTCGTAAACGGATAGCGATACCAAGCGATACACGAAAACGCTCAAAGAAGAGCGTCCTGGAAGCTGTATATTATCCCTACATTCAAACAATGCCCTTCACCAAGTAGAAATTGTGAAAGGTCATACGACGAGGTCAGAATGTCGTCCCGCAAGTTCACCGACTTGCTGAGTTTCTTCAACATCAATCGTGGTGCTCAGAGCGGCGGTCGGCCCGGCACCTACCGCCGAGCCACATCCAATGCAAAGTAAGCCCTGCTTTATCATTCACGCGTTCTAGGTGCAATTCATTGAAAATCATCAAAATTAAATCTCGTGTCAAAAACTTCATGCACAGATTGCCTAGCGCGTAAATCGAGTCTAACCTATAACTCCCTGGTAAGTTCGGCGTTTGGTAAATCCGATTGCTTTTTTTTTTCGGGACGCGATTTATAAACCAAATACGGTACACGGTAGACACTGTTAGACATTCAGGAGGGACACGGGCGAAATTTGGGCCGTAGATCCAGCCAAAAGATGGATTAACGAAAGCGCATCGACTCCTCCTGGGGACGACACGTTTGGATATTGCTGTCAACAAAATTCGGAAGCTGTTTCCAAGGCGCCTATATCGCTTAGTTAGCGATTATTTTGGTATACCGATACCACTGATCGATTACAAATGATGCATTATGGCAACTCTATAAAAACAGAAACCAACTGAAAATGACACCGAGACGTACGTCTCAACTTGGCGCAGTCATACAACCGCCAACATGGATGTCAGCATTGAGGGGGAGTCATCGTAAACGCGGGGTTTATTGTCCATCTTGATCTCCTACATCTCCGTCTTACCAGATATGATTGACGCTACTGATGTCACTGTAAGCTAGCAGGCAATGCCGCCATTACTAGAAGCATACACTTGCATCAAGCTATGTATGCGGTCATTTTACACTGAGCGAATGCCAGCACACGGCACCTGGTCAAGCCGAGGTTTACCGCCGTGCCATATCGAACATCACCCGTGAAGCAGCGAGCGGCTACAATGCGCGACACGCCCACCTCGCCTCGTATGATAAAACCCCGATGAAATACTCTATTGCAATGGCATCAGACCGCGTAGAAGAAGAGCCCCGCCTGTCAAAACCACGCAATAGTAACAATAAGTTACGCGCGACCCGTTCACCGGTCGGTCAATAGCGTGTATGAATGAACACTATTCTCTATCAGCGTGATAGCCAACAGTGAGGCGGGGAAACGCCGATAAACGTCCGGCTGTGGCAGGGGGAAAGCGCTAGGAAAGCTGGTTTATCTACTGTGACAGTAATTGCTGACAGAGTCAGAAGACATCCATCCACAGAAAGCTAGCTGGCGGTCATTTGGGCGTGCTAATGAACACTCAACAGTTTAGGTCCTCATAACCTGGATCTTCCGGAAACCAATCGCACTTAACGGGACGGTGATCCGTCGTAAACTTACTCAAGGGTGGCTCAATAGCCATCATAATCTACCCCACAAGCCGTCGTCATCTTAATCGGAGCTGCCGTAAACTTAACGAAGAGCCGCGGTAATCACTAATCTTAACCACAAGCTGTCATTATTTAATCCAAGAGCCGCGGTAATCTTAACCACGTGCCGTCGTAATTTTAGCCCCGTGCTAGCCGTCGTAATCTTAACTCAGTGCCGTAGAGGACTTCATCGCGAGCCCTCGTTATCTTAACCACGAACTGAGCTACGTAATCTTTGCCACGAGCCGTCTTAAAACTGACGAGATGCAAGTGAGATGGTAGGGTGAGCATTAGATTAGAACCAGGCTTTGCTGACATAAGATCAAGTGTGACGCGTACATTATCCCCGGTTCTGACACTGCATCACGTGCTGCAGGATATAGCATTATGCGCTGTACTGCCACTCACCATATCTCAACGAGCAAGGTGCTAATGAGGCGGAGACCGAGCCAGGCAGCTATGCAGTACAGCGTAGCGACGGTTGCTAACAAAAATGTAAAGGCTTCGCCCCATCGTTAGCGATACAACATAGATCTAATCAGCTAAGTGCAAAAGGATAAAGCTGCCAGTGGGGATGGGGATACGGCAGCAGGTAGCGATATAGGAACAGGTAGTGATGAGGATAAAGAGGCAGGAAGTGATGGAGATACAGAGGCAGGTAGTGATAGGGATAGAGGCAAGTAGTGATGTTATACAGAGGCAGATAGTGATGGGGATACAGAGGTAAGTAGTGATAGTGATACAAATGCAGGAAGTGATGAGGATACAGAGGCAGGTAGACTACCTTCCTCTGTATTTCCATCACTACCGTAGTGATGGAGATACAGAGGCAGGTAGCGATAAGGATACAGAGTGGTGATGGGGATACGGTAGTGATGAGGATAAAGTGGCAGGAAGTGATGGAGATACATAGGTATGTAGTGATAAGGATACAGAGGCAGGTAGTGATGAGGATACAGTTGCCGATAGGAATGTTATACAGAGGCAAGTAGTGATGAGGATACAGAGGCAGGTAGTGATGTGGATACAGAGGCAGGAAGTGATGGAGATACAGAGGCATCTTGTGATGAGGATAAAGAGGCAGGTAGTGATGTGGATACAGAGGCAGGAAGTGATGAGGATACAGAGGCAGGTAGTGATAGGGATTCGGACTTTTTACAGAGGCAGGTAGTGATAGGGATACAGAAGCAGGTAGTGGTAGGGATACAGAAGCATGTTGTGATGGAGATACAGAGGCAGGTAGTGATGGAGATACAGAGGCAGGTAGTGATGGAGATAAGAGGCATGTAGTGATGGAGATACAGAGGCATGTAATGATAGGGATACAGAGGCATGTAGTGATAGGCATACAGAGGCATGTAGTGATGGAGATACAGAGGTAGGTCGTGATAGGGATACAGGTAGGTAGTGATGGGATACAGAGGCAGGTAGTGTGGGATACAGAGGCAGGTAGTGATGGGATAGAGCAATACGTGGCATAAGGGATACAGCAGCAGCAGATGAAGTTGTAGACTCACTGCTGCTCAGCTCAGATGGACGAGGCAACTGATGACCGTCCGGTCAACAATGGCCACATCCTCACATCAATAACCAAGTCTTGATGCTGAAACCAAGAACCTGATAGACAGATATCGCACCTGCCAATTCGACTGGTGGGTAGAACCAATACTACAGGCGCCAGCGTCGCACGTAACAACGGTATAGATGAAGGCCAATCACGCCGCTCTGATGGTAACGGAGGCCTGCTGCTCGGTAGAAGCGTAAGTAACCAGGCCGTGCCAACTAGGCTCGTGCCATGTCAAATACCCCTAATCACAGATTAATTCTCCAATTAGACCTAAAAAGCCGCTGGTACAAGCCGCGCGCTGCCAATACCATAACATGCCGAGGTTGAGTAAACTATACCAATAACGCCCTTACACACGAGCGCTGATCGTACCGGCCCCCAAAAGAAAGCCGCCCGGCCGCTACACACAAACACTCGCACATCAGTTCGTCTTGCAGTAGCTTGGGCGCCTGTTTCGACATACGGGCGTATGTGGGTGAGGTGTGGGGAAACCAGGGACCCAGGTGGCAGGCACATCCACACTGACATGTCACGTCGCATCATATGAACTTCATAATACCCAGTCATCTTCAGCCGTCGATGCAGCTGCGAGATGATCGACGGGTTAGGTACCCCGATAAAGGAGAAATCACAGCACCGCTCTGTAGCGGCACCATAAAGCGGACGTTGTCACCGCCACATGATGGTCACATAACCGCCAACCAACTTACACGCCGGCTACAGGTTACCACAATAATGGCTTCCAATAACATGTCCCTTACCTGTTAACATAGCCTCCGGCGCGCAATCAGATCCGAAAAATACTAAGATCAGTCGCACATGACGCGCAGGCATAAGCAAAGCGCTGCTTTATGGGCTAACAACGTAACAGCTGCCGGACTGAGCCGCTACCTGACAGAAGGCTCGGTCAGTGACCGGTCGATGTGAGCTCGTCAAGAAGCCACAGAGATCCAGCAGATCAGATCATTCATTCGATATCAATATCTAGCCTTGACCGTGGAGGATGAGAAGTGGACGTGGGCGGCTGGTCAACAGCACTAGACAGCGGACGATAATGCTCGGCGGCATCACGTCAACTCACGACACCTAAACATAGCTTGATCAGGATACAGAGACGAACAACGCGCGTGAAGGGGAGACCGACGTGCACATAGCTTATCGATGTTGATCATTCCCGTCGCCTATCACCCCATCCCCACAACCACCCCCCCCCACCACCCCCTTTCGCGCATCTCCCGCAAACCAAACACACACTCTCTCTCTCTCTCTCTCTCTCTCTCTCTCTCTCTCTCTCTCTCTCTCTCTCTCTCTCTCTCTCTCTCTCTCTCTCTCTCTCACTCACTCACTCACGTCATCGGTGGCGTCAAGCAGCTTGTCACAGCGAAACGAGCACCCGAGTAGGCACAGAGGGGAAGCGCAGCCACATCAAATATACATGAACTGGCGCAATAGCAGCAGTCGGGCGGTAAAAGATGCGGGCTTTCACGGAAGCGTATGACAGCAGGGACGTACCTTACGCACCCCCTAGAGGACGATGCTGGTTGACACATAGTGAAAGAACGCTCTCAAGCCGCAGTCATGTAGGGCCTGACAGCAGGCCGGCCAGTTACCGTCGAGTCATATCTAGCATGTCAGCGCTGACAGTTACCGTATTCATAGCACTTTAATAAGAGTCTCACTCGGCCCCTCACTGCCACATAAACGTCCAGACAAACAGCCATTCTAATTTTCAATATTGTACGTACCATAATACACATCAGCACTCAAGCCAACAATATACAGACTCTATTCAATAGCATAACAAGGACACGTCACAAAAGGGACGATTCATTGAAACTAGCTCATCAGAAGCGTAGAGCGGAAGTAACACTATCGTATTGCACAGGTGATCCATATGACTATCTCAACCTCTCTTCTACTCAGATGGTTCCTTCCTCCTCCCGCACAACTCACAGCTCCACCCCAACCCCAGGGGGTCATCCATTACCACCCCCCCCCCCGCCCGCCCCACAGGTCACCCCCTACAACCCCTGCTGACCCCCACAAGTCACCCCCTACAACCCAAGCCATCGCGGTCATGGAGAGAGAAGCATGGCTACTGCTACACATCCTTTCTTGGTCGCCTCTACATCAAGCTCGGCATGACAGCATTATCTGAGGAAGCACTCACAGGCGGAGATAAAGTCGGAGTACTCGGGTCAGATCAAAGCTAACTGCACCCCTGGGCCCACGTCTAATCCGACTCGTCCCCAGAGATATCTCGAGAAGACGTCACGTCTCTTCGTCCACGCTGCCCCAGCCACTGATTAAGGGGGGTGGGGGGAAGGGGGGTGGTGGTTGAAGACAATGTTACGGCAACAAGTTATCATTTTGCTATGTAACCACCAGATGCCACTGCCAGTCAATGTTTTTATTGACTATGTGGCCTATTAATTATGACCACGACTGAATGTGGGAGGTTTTGGTAAACAAGCCCGGTCCGAAAGCGTCGTCGAGCGCCACCTAGCGGACCAGTTAGATTGAAGCTGCAGTACATGTGCCCAGGAATGGCGAACGCATCGCAGTGTATGTAAACCGAATGTTTACCACGCCGGCACCATTGGCTATTGTTCGCAATGTGAATTTCATACACCGGGAGTGACAAGCTCTCCCCAGACCTCTCATGTCAAGGCGAACAGCATGCCAGTATCCCTGACAAATCAGCGTAGTGACACTAGACCAGTATGCGGCGGGCAGGGGTTCAGTGACACCAACCTCATCACAACATGCGTTCTCACAAGTCGGTCTTCTTGGAATACGGGATGATAAAGGCATTAGTGAACTAATTAGGACAACTGGCTCTTAGGGCGGGTGGGAGGTAGGGGGGTCGGGGGTTGGGGGAGGGGGTGGGGGTGGGGGTGTACAGACAGGATACCTGCCGTGAGGTACTGTGTACACGGATAGCACAGCACCGTGGGCGGCGCACGAAGAGTCGCACATCCTTGTTTGCCAAGGCAGATAACATGGATCCCAACCATAGCAGAATCCACACCCCCCACCTAAGGCATTACAGAAGTCTCTATGAAAGCTGGTGCAGTCGCTTATCTTGGAAACAAAACACTTTACACGCCATAGTCCTCACAGACAACCATCTCAATCCATATGATATGCACATGATGTAATCAATATAATGTGTGATATCGCGGCCAAACAAATACCTTACATGTCGACAGAAAACACATCAGCTGGTCAACACGACATATTGACCCAGTTTAATCACAGCGCATAACTTGCTGCCCCAAGCCAACGCCGAGCTGGCACTAACGACCGGGTCAACAATGCTTATAACCATGGAAACAGGAGAAGAGCAGGGATGGAGAATAGGTGGGCTATTCGCTAAAGTATGTGGTGTGGTGCGGTTTTGCGTAGCGGGGAATCGTAACGTGTAGGGGCACTCGAGTCATAAAAACGCACCTCTGGATTATAATATACATGGTTTATATACACGACAAGCCAGACAGGAGGGTCGTTTAATGACTCGAGTGCCTGAGGTGCGATGTTGTGTATCGGTGAATAGTGGTGTGGTGCAGGTGGTGTACATGCAGTGATGTAGTGTGATGCAGCGCGGTTCGGTGCAGCATCACAGTACATCACACCACAGTCCCGATGCAGGTCGGGTGGGCGGCCAGGCGCGCGGGACGTGTGTCCATAAGAAGGACATTATCGATCTCACACGCCCGTCTCCGCTCCTCTTGCCTTCCCAGTTCACGTTTTCTCTGCCAATCAGGTACATTGATGATGGCCGCGGGCCCGGCCACGAGCTGTCGCATTCAATAAACGCGCCATGCTTAAACCTGGCTCATATGTCCAATGCAGCCCGCCGGAAAGGGCAGCGGCCAAAAAAATATCGACTACTATACAGACCGCGCTTTGTTTGGCACCCTCACTGGGATGGAATTAGTCTACCTTAAACGCAGCAACCGAGAGAAAATTTAACGCGCATCATAAACTCGAGAGGGAAGGCAACTGCAATATTGGAGCCACAGAGAAGGTGTGTGAATCTAGAGGCAATGTAACTGCTGAGATAGCAACTGGAAATGCTGGGAATAGAAGGACGAGGGTTTTAATAACACCGCCGGGAGGGGTAGGGCAGTAGTAGCATTATCATGTAAGAGACAATGTCCCTGGATGAGTGGGTGAGGGGAGGGGGGGGGGGGGGCAATGGGTAGGGGTGGTGAGCTTAATTTCCAACCCCATCCAAGCGCAACACAAAATGACCTACATTTAAATAGGGTGAAATTAGTAAAGAAATAGGTCAACAGGTTTTACAGTGGACTCGGTTCGTGTGCAGAACTAGTTGGCTGGACTGGTATGGCATTTATCTAGTGGTATTCTAAGTCTACCTTTCACAACCCACAAAAACACCTTTTATCTGAC
The DNA here is from genome assembly GCA_034190875.2 of Urechis unicinctus. Taxonomy (NCBI): domain Eukaryota; kingdom Metazoa; phylum Annelida; class Polychaeta; order Xenopneusta; family Urechidae; genus Urechis; species Urechis unicinctus. The sequence goes on along the minus strand of CM067358.1, from coordinate 7,002,579 downwards.
AGCACATAGTAAAACATTGAATATAAACTCTTTTACAGAAGGACTCCGTCAAGAGATCCTCTGGTGATTGTGAAGAAGTAACTCAGTCCATCAGGTGCAATATGGTTCATCCAACCATACAGTTCACATGAAAGACATATTTCCTGGTATTGGGTTACCTGTGTAACTTGTCAGACGTAATGTAAGCATTATAAATGAGGTGGTTACCTTTCTCTCTTTGCGTTCCTCTTTGGTCTCAACACGTGTTGGCGGGGGCGTGTCGGCCGGGTCCTGTAACACACACACGGATAACATGTCATTAATCACACCCAATGTACACTACATCACTCACCCTATCCACCCCCTCCCCCCACCCCTCTCCGTGACCTCCATCATCACACCTCCCCTCACTCCGCAGTCGCCTCTTCACCTTGTGCCATATACTATAGTTTTATCTTCGAAAGCGTCGACTTCAGTGATCCCTACGGACCTATAGCAATTGCTAAGCGACGCTGGTGTTTGCGATAAGATGTCAATTCCAATCCAGGATTCGGTCGAGTTTCACTAATTAACGCCGATGCTGGATGTTTATATCATGTGACTGATGAAGTTGTTGACACATGTACTTGTAATGCTAGGCAACGGGTATTATCAGCGGCACGTACAACCCATTATTCACCGCCAGAATGGATTAATAAGGTCACGTTAAGGTCACATCATTATGATAGCCGGAATTTCCGGAATTCGACTCAACATCATAACGTTCACATTCCTCACGTCGACCGCAGCTGCTGAAGTCGATTCTGTTGGCTCAGCTTAATCATAACGTATGAGAGGACTAGCTTCCACGAGGAGAAGGTTGAGGTGGGCCGTGAAGTGACATGAAGCCCGGGATCTCACCAGCCCCTCCATCCCATGTCGACAGGGCTATATCTCGACCACACTCCGCACCGGACCACCTCATCGATTCCGCCTCAGCCGCCGCCGTCACATCCTCAAATTTAGGTTAAGGTATGACCACGAGTCTGTCCGGTACGGGGCGCTCCGTCGTGGTGCAGACGGGGAGGGGGAGAAGAGAGGCGGCGATTCGGAGGGTTCGATGATGGAGCTATGTATGGGTGGCTAACCCAGACTGGTTGCATTCATTGCTGTGTCCGAATCTTGGAGGAAATCCACGGCGATGTAGGGGCGCTGTGAGGGTGTGGGTAGATGAGGGAGGGACCCTTCACCACATTAGTCTCGCTCAATGGAACCGTCCCACGCGACCTCCACCCAGCAGCCTCATCCAATAACCTGCGCATAATGGACCTCAAATCACACGTCTTCTCTCCTCCATCCACCAACACAATCACGTCTCGTTAGTCAAACATGGAGCGATTTGCCGGAGGGACAATAACGCTCGTATGTCGGGCTACACAAAGACGTGGTCGTAGGACAGCGACTTTGAACTGGCTCGTGATGAATGGATCACGTTGAGCCCGATCAGGGAGACCAAACATGACTGAATCACGGCACGGCCATCTCACAAACTCCACCTCCACCCACTACATCCAACCAAGTCTACGTCTTTACTTCAGTCACGTTCTCCCATGTACAAAGACACAGCCACAGACAAGACTACATTTTAAAGAGGGCTCGGCTCGCATCTCATAGGAAGACAAGCTAACATCTCCACCACGGTAGTCACCTGACTATGTACCCGTCCGGCCCACAAACAGACTCACTTCCATCTCACCCCACTCCAAAGAGCTAATATCAGACCAAGAGGAATTACCTAATTGGACCAGTGATTGTTCGGTGAGACAGGATTAAAATCAACCAAATCAACATTTTCCGCCAGAGACACACAACTTGACCAATTTATCTTTGCGCCTGGGAGCCTCAAGAAAATCCCAAACCCGCCTGAACCAGTCCAAGGGGATACATATTGCGTAAATGAGATGTAAGCCTTATACTGGCTCCCAAGAGCTTACCATCGAGTAACCATAGCAAAGCATCAGAGGGCTCTGACACGAGCACAGCATCCCGAGAGACAAGATAAGCACATGATGCAGCAACTCAAGAGGTCGACACGGGACCTATCCCATTATAAAAACGGTTGCTCTTGGAATCACGAAGTCGAACAAGAGTTGCACGGCGTATGACAAGTGAAGGAGACTGTAGGGCCGTCAACAGATGATCATGGCGTGTTCCATAGACGCTCAAGCTACTCACATCCTGGCATTTAAGCGCACGCTCCCTGGACACCAGCCGCCCTCAATCTCGTTATCCACGAATCATTGCCCGACTTGAGCCTTATCAAATACAGCGTATGGCTCCCATTCAATTAGTTCGCTCCCCGCGGAAGACGGCAAAAACATCGCCACGCAGCTTTAACCTACCAAATCACATGACTTATGGCACAAGGTGGGGTTATAGCGACGTGGGCTGTTAAGTTTTCCTGTTGATGGGAATGCTGTTTTTGGAGCGCGCTGTGTATGGAGCGCACTGCTAGGAGCCGCGCGATGGTTCGGTCCGACCGCGCTACAGCGGTAATAATGGGAATCATGTCAACACCACACCCGTCGCCTCCCCCGCGGCCCTGACCACATCATTCGACCATTTGTCAGTTCGTTTATTTTGTCCCCCACCCGGGACGCGATCGAAATATAAAAAAAAAGCAGACGACAACAGCCCAGATTAGGGCGGGCTGTTGAAGCGAGCGATGTGATTAAATTGGCTGCGGCTCACGTTTATAGCTGTGATATGGAGCCCTAGCTGAAGCCGGGCCAGGTCGCCAGCTTCCTTGGCCTCCCTTCTGCCCACATCTGTACACTTGCCTCAAAAGGAAGAAGGAGAAAAACTTCTTGAGCGGCCTGCTGCAGCCAGATGGCGCTGACAACAACACAGGAATAAGTCCGTTCGTTGGCTAGCGCCCGGGATGCCCAGCCAGCCAGCGGACAGGAAAAGAGTCAGAGCGAGGGCTTAGTCGAGAATCAACTCGAATTACATCGGCGTGGACAGTGAATGAGGAACCACAATCCACAGACGCTTTACGATCATCACAGTCCCAAGATGACATAGCTAGTTGAAGAGCTCCAGAAATAACCATGTGGGATGTGATTGACACACCATCGGACGTGGAGCTGTAGAGATGTTGGCCGTGTTATGAAGCACCTGTCATAGTCTGATACACGCCCACTCAGCCTGGATATAACCGCGGCAACTCATGATTACACCCATAATAGCCAACCATCACTTCCACGGCTCCGGGAAACCATTCCAAGTTCCCTACCAAATATATCGCTGACCCTTAACCTGTTTGATACAGGCGAGATCACGCGGATAACGCGAGTCACACACGGTGACAGCAGCGCAGGTGGACGACATACGGAATTGGGATGCGGATGAGACGCGACGCTATATAACAAGGTCCGGACCGCCGTCATCACTCCCCGCCCTAATTCGCTCAGATATCACCTCTCCCCACGACAAGGTGGCCGCAAGATGTGCCAGTCTGATTTCATGAGGGGCTTTGGCCAGCAGCAGCAGCAGCAGCAGTAGCAGCATCCCTGTCTGTAGGGTGGGGTGGATGTGAGACATCACTAGTGCCAGCCTCCTACATGGTCTTTACTCGTATTTACACGTACTCGATGAGGATAAGACAGGAGAGATACGCACAACAGATGTACATCCAATGGCGCGCCTCATGTAGAATCGCGGTTATCCAGGACAACCATGGTGAGGTGAGCGCGTCCGAGCTGCACGTGTGTTGACAGTCAACACGTCGCTACCACAAATGGACGCGCGTGAGTATATGTCGGCTCCGACCGAGGTAGGGGTGCGTACACACAGAGCAACAGGCTGCTGCGCCTGTTACGCACCTGTAGACAGCAACACGCCCAAATCAACCCAAACTCACTGATCCGACCCTGTCATAACTTGCCAGTCACTTTGATAGTCACAGCGGACATCCACAGAGCGGATATTACGTTCATTGAGCGTGGCCCACCAATAAAAAACAAGACCGATATCAGCTGTTCTAATCGAAGCCACCTCAAGGAAGGATACACACACCAGCTTCCTCATAAAAGAGGCTCAGTACTTCCTCGAAAGCCTCCTGAGATCGACCCCGCTGCCTCATCAACTCTCTGTGGCCATTATTTTTTTCATGAAATTACGCATCACAAAACTGCCCTCAATTCAGTTCCTAAATTCGTTGAAGCGCCTGACAGTGAGCTGCGAGAGTCTAAAATTAGACGAGGCCGCTGGGTGAACAAGAGAGGGAGCGTTGAAGGAGATATGTGGGAAGACATTGTTTTATGAGCGAGTTGGCGTAGGGATTAGCGTGTGTATTTGATGTAGTTTCTGGTGTATGGGCTGGCGCGGAAGCTGCAGTTGCCGCAACTGGAGGGAGAAACCTACACGCAAGTCGAGAAGTGGGTCGGCGAGATTGTTATTGTTGGCCAAGGAGGCGCATGAAAGTGTGTATATCTCGAACCAAGGGACATCTCGGATGGACACACAGACCTCAAAGTCTACCGGTCGTACCACCAGGACAAGCTGGCTGATGTTCCGAGCGGATTAGACGTGTGTTACTATGCCATAAACGTGGATAACTTACGATGAGGCCGCTTGTGCTAAACAATCCGGCCAGCCTCCCTCGTTCCGTGGGAAAGTAAAGGATCTGAGGTAGGGTTTTTGTAGCCATCCTACACAGAGAGACTATGCCTGTGTACGACCCGGCCACGAGGGAGCAGTTCCGCCGCGTGGCTCTCGGTCAGCCGAACGTAAGGGGCCGACGAGCCAGCGTGGACAGTGTAGCTCTCTCCAAAACACCGGGAGGAGGTGGTGGTAAGCTACTCTCTCCCCCCAAACTCTCCCTCCCTCCATCGCCACAGCCATCCCCCACACCAAGCAAACACTCCACATCCAAACGGCGCACTTCTCTGGCGCCCGCTACATGGCTTAACTCAAGCTTCCACACGATGTACGAGAAGTTGAGCCAGGACCGATCTCCCACGCGCGAGACTAGCACCCTGAGTCCGCGTACACGGAGCGACTCTAGCAGTGACGACGAGATCTTACAAGCCTCTCAAACCCGCCTCTCTCTTCCCGATATAGGACTGCCTACGGCGCTAACAGCAGACACACACGACACTAACCGGTGTCTGTTACAGAGCCCTCCGTGGAAGATGGCCTCGAGGAGCCTCAGTATCGCTACCGTAGAGGAGGACGAGGAAGAGGAGCCGTCCGTCACAGACAACCTCCTTAATCAACTCAAGGCAGACGAGTTTCACTGTGAGACTGTCTCGCTCAGGTAATCGTAAGTTACGTCTGATGTGTGACAGAGAATGCTGCTTACCAACTCCCCAACCCTCACCTTATAGTACACCGTTATTATCAGCCAAATGGAAGAGCAGCCAGATGCCAAACAAAGCAGACATCCTAATGTCCATTCATACTCACACATAAACAACCTCAAGTTCTAACATTCAGGCACCCCACCTAAATTCTTGCATACAGACAACTCGATGCTGTTGCAGCAAACCCTCAGACAACCGCTAAATGGCTTGTTTTGCATACAACCCCACGCTACTGTGCCATACACGCAGACGACTCAACAGTATGATTTAACAAACAAGTCCATAAACCGCAGCACCCCCCACCCCCCAATAGGGGACTGGACAGGTGATTGTAGATATACTACCCAGCCCTCCTTACTCATGTCCCACATACACTATACGTATCATCTCCCTGCTCACAAGCGACCCCACCTCGATGTCAGTAACACCGTTAAAATCTGGCTGCAACGGGATCAAAATCCCAAAGTGATCTGGTGCATTATCGGATTTCCCCCCTTATCCCCCCCTTACCACCACCCAATGCCACTCTAAGCGTGTCATAATCGCCGCCGCAAGGCCGACTTCCCACCCGAGCCCACACTGCCACCAACTCCTTTCACGCCGCCCCGGAGATGCTCGACCCCAGCACGCATACTGTCCCCACACCACAATACTATATCCAAAATCTATAAAAGCAGACACACGCGAGTAAATATATGTGTGTACGGGGGTTGGATAGTTGGTCAATCATCGTATGGCTGCTTCATCGCGATGCTCTGCAAACATGAACGAGCTGATTGCCCTGTAACAGGTCAATATATCAGAGAAGGCTTGTGGGGTGATGGGGTGGGTGGGGTGGGCGATGGAGGGGTGGATATCGAGGCCCCCGTTCGTGCCGCCACCGTGATCACCACTAAGTAACCGAGCTCGATTAAAAGCACTCTCGAGCTTTCCGTGGTAATGCGCCTGCATAAGCATACTTCATATAGGAACGCGACGTTATGAATGGATTTATAATTTTATTATCAGCTTGAGTGTTGATGTTCGCGTTTGGCACAGCTTCATGGGACCGTCGACGCCATACGGTTTTTGTGTAGTGCTGGCGTACACAATGAGTTGGGAAACCAGGAATAAATTAGTAGTGTAACGACGCGGGAATTAGCAGGTGCCCACTGTAACGGCCGCAGACCCATATGAGCACGCGTTGGTCGCTGATCTGTGGAGCGTGGCTTAACAACCAGCTATACAGGCATGAGAAGAGCTACCCCCAAACCAGATTTCGCCACTGTAAGCGTTGGAGTGTATCGTAATCTGAGCACGCGTACGATATAAGTGCGGTGAGATCGTCGACGTCGTCGTCACTAGGCCCCTGTCATGGCGGCGATGGTGGGAGCCATAATGGACACATGGTAAGTGATAGCTCTCCATTCTCTCACCATCACCTGTCAGACTAACACCCATGTACCGCCGTTACCAGCTGATGCCCACCACATAGCTTTCACTCCAGTGAGCAATCCTATGGGATCAGTCAGTACGCTGGACTTGGCTAGTATGAAATTCTAACAAAACTGGCAATGAAGGAAGCATGACAATATAGTTCTTACAATGCAATGTGTTCCTACTGTTTGGAGCTGGACTTACTGATATATTTGATCTAAACAACAAACAGAATAATCCATGAATTGCAAGATTGTTCATGCTATATTGCCTGAAATAATATGTGCCATTAATCCTTTTTTGAAAATCCGACAATGCCCAATATTTAGGTTGAAATAGTTTGTCTAGTAACCGGACTTTTTAACAGCATTCATCACACAGTAGGTTGCCCAAGTATAAAGAGGAATATGCATCTCCCTCCATTCAGTTGCTCAACCACGCTGGTTTGATTTGAAATTTAATCACATCAATGATAATCAATAAGCTTCATAATGTAGTTTTATTTGTTTCTGCCAGGTCATAATGATATTGGCTCATCTGGGACTTGAGGGACCATCATAATGTTCGATGCATAAGGGAAACATAGGGTTTAAATTTAGGCTTTAACTGCCTACCTACACACATTCCCACTCAACCTCACGAACTTCCTAATTCATACAAACAATCAAACTGCATCCATAAGAAATAATTGAAAAAAATAATGGAGTCTTTACGGCATGCATACTAAAAGTGTGTTGACTACTGAATGACAAGTTAGGTTTGCTCACAAACAGAGAACAAAAATACCTTGTTTAAATTCTGAATTTGTAATGGTGATATGTAGCTCAAGTAATGTAGATTCCTTGAACTCATTCATTGGAGTGACTACGTGAAACGCTCACTAATGGCGTCTAGTTGAAATCAGTTTCATTTTCTTTTGATTCACATCAAGCCTTGTAGCTTTTAAGGATAAGAAAACAAGCACAGAATTTTTGTTTTAACATAGGCTAAATTGCATGATATCTTATTAAATTGTTTTTCTGCATAATTAATATTAGTTTTTGAGCAATAAAATGCCACCTCATGTTCAAGAGGCAGGAATGAAAATACACATCTTCAAGCAACGGAAGCTTTCTTTGTAGGATTCTGATGCTTGGATGGACACAAAATCACTTTTAGGTTGACACATACATGTGCTATAGTCCCTTAACTTGCCATGTGTGCTTGCACTCGCCACTGAATTTAGTTACAAGCAACTGAAGGGCATAAAACTTAACCTGCCTTACAAACTGTACCTGCTGGGCAATACACATTTTTACAAATAAATATTGAGCATCGACTTATTCAGAGGGTTGGCCAATATACATTTTCACAAATAAACACTGAGCATAAACTTATTCAGAGGGAGGGATGAGTTAAGGCCCTATACACATATGTATAGCTCGTACAGTGTAATTACATCGCAGGACTACCATTAGGTTTACTATCAGTACCATTAATTTCTTAAGTAGACTGGGATGGGATAGAAATACATAGATGTATTAGTAGATATACAATGAATTAAATTCTAAACGTACTTTGCAATACGATGCTGATTGCCAGAATAGACAAATAAATATCGAATATTACATTACTTTTTACTGTAAAATATATATTTAATAATTAGGTCAACCCACTGGACGGAGTTTTTAGGACACCTGGGTCTCAGCGGGAAGAAATCGATTGTCGGATTGATGCGTCCAGTGGCACTGGTACTGGACCCTAGACCAAGCCAAGTGCGATGCACATGCGTCGAAATTCATCATTTGGCGACACGATTTCGAAATGGCAGTTGGGTGGTTTTGACAAGCAATCGTTTACCAAACGTAATATACCAGGCAGTACCTGTAAATGACAACTATACCTCGAATTCTTGTAGAAAAGCAGATACTCCCGCATATCCGGCTGTTTTTTTCTCCCAAGGTAGTTTCTCGTTAGGTGGTAGATAAGGAATCGGATCCCTTGGAGCGAAGAGAGCCAACAAATTTGGAGGGAGAAACTGAGTCATTTTTCTCGTGTAGTTGATCTACAAGTCCTGAAACGAGCCAAATATTTTGGTCACATATATTTCCTAACTGAACTAAAACAAAAAACCATTTGGACAGTTTCTATCACTGTCAAAAACGTGGCGTTTGGGTCTGTAAACGATTGTAAAATAAAATCTCGCAACACAATGGCTGCCCAACGCACCTTGCTTGTCTTACCCCGTACCTCACGAGCAACGAATCGGTACTCCGTTTACATTGGCCTAGCAAGACTTGTCGCTCGACGACCACTAGGTAGCGAGGTAAATGTACCCTTCCGCGAAAACAGGCCTTCTTTACCGCCCTGTTATTTTCCACATTGGAGATTCTCCGCGTGTTTGTGAGCAAATAATATTAGGCGATTAATATGATTTTAGCCCAAAGGCGTATATTAACATGAATTACTGTAGATTTTTGTTTCTCTCCAGTCAAATTTCACATTTATGTTATCCTATACAAAACCGTATCACCGAGGAACTATTTTGTTTATGATATGGTGTAGTTCGCTTAACAGACTGCGCTTCTGATTGGTCGCCGGTTCAGCGCTATCTTACGAATCTAAACAGATAGGAAGTTAAATATTGCCTAGATATATCAAAGAAGTACAATTTATTGGAAATAAATGTAATTCTCAATATTCAAGGGTCTCTATTCAGCTTGACATAGGCGCATATTTTGCTTGCGGCTGTTTATTTACATGTCTACTGATCGGCCTGTACAGGGCATGTAAACCAATCACAATCCGTTTGACATGGTTCTGGGCTCTACACTACATCAAATTCCTACGCGTTAAAGACCCATCGTACTGGATGTCAAATTTACCTCTGTGCTGTGGACCATCGGTGGACTATCGATAGATAGCCTCTTTATATTTTTGACAGTGTTATCTCAGCGCATGGAGATGGGATTTTAAATTATATGGATCCATTTTAGCTGTTGCTTTTAATGTGTGTATCTTGCATTGACATATGTCGCTGGGAAGTGAAGCAACCACACCTTTTCATCCGGGCTGACATTGGTTCTGCTGGCAGCCATATTGTGGTGTATATCATAACCCGTTGATAAGAGGTGTTGTTAAGATGCTATTCGATGGCTCATGTACTCATACAAGTGCTTTGTATGGGAGCAGTTAAGGAGACATTAGACGCATGTGCTTTATGCTTCAAATCGAGTACATGGGGCTGAATGCATCATGGAAGTAGCCATGGCCGGATTGGAGGGAAATGGGGCTCCTTCCATGCCCCCTCCGGCTTATTCTACAACCACTACAACTCATTTAAATAACCTTCGATCTTCTCTTCCTACTTCCAGGTCCTTTCCAAAGCTGACAGATGAAGAGAATGCCATTCCTGATGACCACGGCGCAGGTCCTGCCAATACAGACTACGAGTGTTCAGAACGTGTTGTTATCAACATCAGTGGACTACGTTTTGAAACACAGCTACAAACTCTCAACCAGTTTCCTGACACACTACTTGGAGATCCACAAAGAAGGAACCGCTTTTATGACCCACTCCGCAATGAATACTTCTTTGACCGGAACAGACCAAGTTTTGACGCAATATTATACTATTACCAGAGTGGGGGTAGGTTAAGGAGGCCAGTTAATGTTCCACTGGATGTGTTTTCTGAAGAAATTAGATTTTATGAACTTGGAGAAGAGGCCATAGAGAAATATCGAGTAGATGAAGGTTTCATTCGAGAAGAAGAAAAACCTATGCCAGAAAATGAGTATCAAAACGTGTGTGGTTGTTATTCGAATACCCAGAGAGCTCTATGGCGGCTCGTTTCATCGCAATATTTTCAGTGTCAGTGATTTTACTTTCGATTGTTATATTCTGCTTAGAAACTTTGCCTGAGTTCAAACGTTATCGTGTTGTGAATGACACTGGAAATGCTACGGAAGCCATCGAGGCAGATGACACCCCTAAATTCACTGAGCCGTTCTTTATCATAGAAACCGCGTGCATCATATGGTTTACATCTGAACTTTTAGTGAGATTTGCCTCGTGTCCTGATAAGCTCTGCTTCTTCAAAAACATCATGAACCTGATCGACATAGTGGCCATCATTCCCTACTTCATCACCTTAGGCACTGTCATTGCTGACGAAAGTAGATCCAATAACCAGGCTATGTCACTTGCCATTCTTAGGGTAATCCGTTTAGTGCGAGTCTTTCGGATATTTAAGCTCTCACGACATTCTAAAGGTTTACAAATTCTCGGACAAACTTTAAAAGCAAGTATGCGAGAACTTGGATTGCTCATCTTCTTTCTCTTCATAATGGTGATATTATTCTCCAGTGCTGTCTACTTTGCCGAAGCTGACTCAGAAGATTCGCATTTCAGAAGTATACCTGATGCATTCTGGTGGGCTGTTGTCACTATGACCACTGTTGGCTACGGTGACATGCGTCCAATTGGTGTGTGGGGTAAGTTGGTGGGCTCACTGTGTGCTATAGCTGGTGTGCTGACCATCGCCCTTCCAGTGCCTGTCATTGTGTCAAACTTCAACTACTTCTACCATAGGGAGACGGACACTGAAGACAAGCAAAACTATGTCCATGTCCAAAGCTGCCCCAACTTCCCTAGAGGCGGGAAGAAAAGCTCAATTGGGTCAGAAAGCTGCTCAGATATTATGGAAATGGAGGAAGGGGTGAGCTTGAACCCCGGTGGTGACCTGGGCCATAAGCAGAATCATACAAAATCAAATAACCCATCCAGTGTTAATAATCTGAGTATTGAAACTGATGTATGACTAGGCCTCTATAGGGCTTAGTGGCTCTCTCATCCCACCTCACCTGCTAATCAGCTCAGATAAAAGCTGCTCGACCCTCAGTCACCTTAACCTGGAGCACTTTTCAAATCATACTGTGTGGCTACTGCACATTTCCATAGATACTTCTTGTAAGAGTGGTTACGTGTAAAGGGGAGGCTTCCATGATTATAGCAGCTTGCCTTGTAGAAATATTGCATGTGGATCCCGTTTTAGAAGGGTATGACTTCTGCAAGCGACAGGGCTACCTTGATTTCCATGCAGCCTTATTCAGTGCTACTGCATGGGTTTAGAACTTCCTTTCCAAGCATGTGGATGATGTTGAAGTGCAAACCCAGGCACATGGTAATTATGCATGGTAGCTTTAAGACGAGTAAAACCACCCGGGTAGCCTCATCCCCAGACATGCACAAGACTTTTGAGTTCCCACTGACAATCAAGATGTGCAAGGCAAAACGTCGAAGTAGTACTTGTTATGTTTTAACTGACAAAAATGATGGCTTACCTTTGCAGTGTTTAATGTATACAGGGAAGTGTAATGTATAAGTATCCGGGTCAGCTAATGATCCTTGTCAAAGTGTTTTATGAGTTAATTCTTACTCTAAGCTTCTTATGTAGCCTCATTTGTATATAAAGTATACACTGGTATATGCTGACCATGAACAATTACTTGCCTGCAGAAACATTGTTGTGTACTGTGTACATTCATTTTTTTTCCATTCGATACTGGGAATATTTGGTCCTGCGAAACAAGCCTTGGATCTACATAATAATCTTGTTATAACTTTGTATATACAATGTGAAGGTCCCGCATACTAGTTTGAGAATTTCTAGCGTTTCTAGTGGTATCCATCCAGTTGTTAATACTACTCAGTGTTTGTATAGTGTTATAACCTCTAGGTAATTGGTAGAGATGAAATTAGCCTTGATGATGTCAAATGAACCTGCTCTCTGTTATACTATATCAATGTTTCTTGGCACGGTATATCCTTTGTAAGATTACCTTAAAATGTCCATTAATTCAGCCATTGTTGAGAAAGTACGGTACGTAAAATTTTATTGCTGTGAAACGTGGTCAATGTGATGTTCCGTCTCGGCTCTCCATTGCATTATACAACACAAATAATCTTATTCAGTTCAGCAAAATATCAAAAAAGTTTTCTGTTTAAGCCCTGCTGTGTTTAAATTGGGTTTGTATGTTGGTGGGTTATGTGGTTCATGGTGAACGTGATACAGAGAAGCGCTAGGTAAGCCCCAGATGGGGTTGGGTGTAGGTTGTGTCCTGGATGAGAAGAGCCTTTATGTGGCAAGTAATGGTGGCCACTGCATTGAATGTGGTGTGGGGTTGCGATGCCACTCCTCTCTTGAAGAGGCTATTGTGCAAAAGTTGTATTAACAGAAACAAGCAATCTGAGTTATTGTAAGGGATAATAGTTTCCAGCTTCCTTCCTTCATTATGTGCACATCTGACTGCTCTCACGAGGATGTCCTCCAAGTGATCTCATCATTCAAGTCACTCATTATTACCAATGTCATAATTCAGGAATAAGTTTACATTGGATTAAGCTGTCATCAGTGGCCATCTTTGAGGTGATGCTGGAAATTTGTCAGTGGGGATTGCAAACCGGCTAACAACAAAGGACTCGTCTCTCTTTCCGTGTCTTGATGGTGACTTGGTCGTGATTCTATCTGTGATGATTCAACGCTCCTAGGATAACACCCAAGATGTTGCTCTGTGTGCTTCATGATCTCAAGTCCACCTCTCTTGAAGACATTCCACGTGTGTGGCGATGACACCTGCCTCTGATTGGACTGCCAGTTATGGATGCAGAAGAAGGCTACGTTATACACCAACATCCTGAGGTGAGTCTGATATTATCATTTTACTTCAATTTGTATGTGGTGCTGGTGTAGGGGTGGGGGGGGGGGGTGTGGGGTGGGGGGGGGACGGAATGATATGAAATGCAATCAATTCTAGTTCATGCATTTTTTCTGTGCTGTGTGATGCAATCTAGTTGTACATACAGGTTTGCCACTGTTTCCTGTTATTTTATTGACCTAACTGTTCACCAAATATGGTCAGATATCTCTCTTGTCAAGTTATTCAGCCCATGCTGGTTTATGGCATTCACGCATGAACCAAACCACCCCCATTTTATTGTATTTAACAGTTCATCCGGGTTGTTGAAATCACTCTATATTGATTTGATCAGCCCATACAACTACTCTGACCTTTGACCTGGCATATTATATATTAACATTGATGCTCACTCTCCTTCCATTTGAGGTGAGGGTGCATAACCACAAATATCTGACTGTTGATCCACGATTTGCAAATATTAGCTTGTATGAAGGAAAACATAGTTAAATTACTAGAGTAATAGAACCAATACTATACTATATAAGCCATCAAAAAGACTATCTTCGTCAGCCATGACCTTGTACGTAAATAAAACAGTTGTTAATCCACACCAGACGAGCTGTAAACCTCACCTCCCTAGTGTGATGTCCGTTCCTCTGCGGCTGGATACGAGAGTCATGCATACAATTTATGATAGCTAGTTCAAGGAGTACAAAAGCCTTTGATAATTTGATCCATTGTGGCTATTTGTTTTTCAATCGAGCACTCTTGACTCCCACATTCTTCTTTATATAACGGGGTACGCTTAAAATCATATATTCCGTATGTTGGTGCCTTTCTTTAATTGAGCCGTACACAAATTTGTTAATGTCAGTCTGTTTTTAAAGCGGGTTCACTACCGGCTGTGATGCCATTCGTAGCTCCCGTTTTGGTGCTGAATTGAGGTGAATTTATTTTGATTTCTACACAATCTGTGCGTTGTAGACTTGATGGCAATATGCGTGTGTGTTAGGTATGTCCGTGAGAAGGACGATACTAGTGGCTTTTGCTATTACCTACTGTACTGCATCCTTGTCAAATGTGTTACCTGAGAACAGGTCAGCAAAAATCACGGCCAATTGTTTCCATTCGATTGGCGTAGGTGTGAACTCGTAGCGAAAGGTGTCATCGTCTCTTGTACGCTTCCATACCTGTCTGAGGAACACTCGTTACAATGGCTTTATACATGGTCTGTGACGCTCGGTTCCTGATGCGCTCGGAAGCCTGACATCGGGAACCGAGCGCCTGTGGTCTGTGTGGGATCGGGACCTCGTGGGTGAATTAGACGAGCTACGCTTTGTGTTCAAACTCCCATGCTCACATCAGAACAGTTTTACAGAGATTCTTTCATCTCCCCTTATACCAGATTACCACATGTTAAAGCAGTGTGGTGTGCCACGTGATTTGTGCAACGACTGGGTATAAGTGTGTGTGTGGTGGGGGGGGGGGGGGGGTGCGAGGGGTGGCCTCAGCAATGGTGGTCTGTAAGTAATTTTACTGACTGGGTTTATGGCATATCAAAGCCCACGGGACTTGTTTTTACGTCACGAGACTAATGAACAACACTCTGGTTTTGTTTCGAGCATCTTGAACACGCAGGAATCTGCCTAGTTAGCCTGCTCGCTCTCACCCAGTCGTAATTGGAATACCAGAACCTCTAGGTGGGTCAATAATTCCTGGCGTGGAGTACGAGGATTATGAGTGCTAGTAATATAAGCGAGAGTTGGTTTTGCTGATCGTAGAGCCGCTTTAGCCGCGCGTAATAAGCCGGCGATAGTGTTCCCACGGCGATTGCCTGTCAGTTCCCTGGCGCATGACGTAGATGGGGTGCTAGACGGTCATTTCACCCCGTAAGCTCGTATGTTGCCCTCTGATCCCGGTCATGCAGTGATGCGCTAGGCGTAAAGGAGCAGCGGGGAGTTGGTAGCCAACGCAAGACGCAGTGGCTTATCCAGGGACGAACCTTACCGCGCCAGATCCCGTTGACAATTACGTGAAATAATAGGCTGGTGAGAGGTTGACGCGAGGTCTCTTAAAGATGCCTTTTGTTGAATGGATTGAACAATAAAGGTCATGTGAAGGTCATCTCCATACATATAGTATTTCTTCGACTGATATACCAACCCCAAATGAAACACACTCGAGGTTGCCAAGTAAATTTGTCTTGTTCCGTATTGTTGTGTTTTGACCAGTTTATCAACACTACGTTGTGTAATAACATGGACAACTTCAGCGCTGCATCAACTTATTCCAGTCCCAACTGGATCTGTCCACGGCTCAGCATCTTACGTTGTCATTGGGAATTGAATATGAGCGTACATACGAATGACAGACCAAGTGTGGTTGTAGGCGCTGGCGATTAACCACTCGCCAGGGGTCGCTCACCTCACTAAGATTACAGATTTTGGCGCGCGTTTATGATTGTATGATTGATCATGCCCAATCTACCCAACTTCGATTGATCTCTTGTATATACCTCACGTATGTTTCTCCATCCTCACTAGCTTTAAGCCTGAATGGTTTATATTCCAGACGCCTTTGGCCCGGGTTATCTGATTAACAAACACTTACGAAGAAACAATATGCTTATACATCCAAGAACTTTATGGTGCTTGAGATCAATTATTGAGCCTTATTAGAAACAACTTCGCAAGGCATGTTGATTTGATCAGAGGAGATAGTCCCCTGTTGAGCGCTAAATTGAGTGCTTCGCCGCTTGACCGAGCCCCAGTTAGCTGCCCAGGGGCCGTGCCGCCGCTGGCTGTAGTGTCGACGCCTGGCGATCAGATGGACAGATAGGTCAGGGCTGAGAACGTGTGAGCATCGATCTTAATCCCAGGTCAGGGCCGCAGGGATCCTGGGACACTGCTTAACAGGTTAACTAGGCGTCCACTCTATTAATTATTCATGTTTAGCGCCCATGA
The DNA here is from genome assembly GCA_034190875.2 of Urechis unicinctus. NCBI lineage: Eukaryota > Metazoa > Annelida > Polychaeta > Xenopneusta > Urechidae > Urechis > Urechis unicinctus. Next base: position 6,986,198 of record CM067358.1, on the reverse strand, counting down.
GTGATGATTGACAAGAAATAGGTAGTCATGATTGTGTCATGTATGTGGTTATTGCTTCAAGGTATATAACAGTCATCTCTTGACGAGTTGTTTTGGCTAAACAGTAATAGACGTTAGAAATGTGCCTGTTAAATTGTGATTTTTACCCATGTGAATGCAGTAATGAAGTTGCATGACTAGTCAGGCGTTTGTTGTTCAAAACTAGTTTTCCTGAATGTATTTGATATATTGATAATACATGTTTCATAAAAATCCTACTAGATTTTGGAAATCCAATCAGTGAAGTCGAATCCAATCGGTGATCCCAGTTATATTTACGACTTTCGTCAAACTCCCTCGCCTATTTTTGAGGGGACATGAAGAATATACCGAATATGGAAAATGGTTGTACACTATCCGACATACGAATACGAAAACTGACTGCGTTTGAGCGATAATACAGGCGAGCGATGTCTAATGAAGCGTTAGTATTGACACCCCCCCCCCCCCCCCCTCACCGTTGATGACGGCTCTGTGTGACATCAAGTTTCATTGGAGTTAAACCGCCGTTTTTACTGGATCAAGACACACTGAGTGACCGTTCAGCCTTTATCAGGGGAAAATATACTGTAAGACTCAGTCAACTCTGTGAATAGTTTATAAAAAATGATAAGGTTAAATGCTACTTTCGTCTCCCGTTTAGTATTACGGTGCCTGCCCCAAATAGGCACTTCGTCTGTAGCGCCCCCTGGTGGGTTTGTGGCCTGCGGTCTCTGCTGGGGGTCATTAAAGCCAGCGAATGGAATCATCGGTAGTTTGCTGGAAATATCATGCATCGATCCCCTGGCAGCAACAGATGCTAGCTGCTCGACCTATTACTGGAATTGGGGGCAAATTAGATTGATCTGTTATTCATTGTATAGCTGTGTTGCTTGTATGTGAGGTCTCACGCAGTTGCTGAAGCCATAGACACATACCCTCACCCCATTCCTCACCCACCAGCAGATCCATCCATTCTCACTCACACCAGATTGATTATTCGCCGAGGACGTTGCTTAGGACAGCAACAATTTCATCCTTGCCGTAGAAATATGCCCCACCAAACGGATGGAGATCTGATGACCACCGGCACGCCAGTCCGGGCCGCTGTTATCTGGAGAGCCCTGAGTTTGCCTCCATCCCGACTCGGGCGGCTCCAGGTCATCAGTTGGTCGCCAGACAGCACCCCCCACCTCCTATTTCACGACACTTGGTGTGACCTGATGTATCATCAAGCTGTATAAAAAAACGGAATACGTGAGGCAGCTAGGCAGGGTGGTATTATGCGTGCATGGGACAGCGTTTTGAGTGTGGCGTGGAATGTCTGGCGGAATCATTTCGGGTATACAAATTTGACAGCAACCCCTGGGTTTGTTTATGGGAGGCGCTGGACACTAGTCTGGTAGGATTCCCATTTGTCTTATCGAGTGCATTGCAACGCATCTTACAATGCATGGACATAGCACAACAGCACACCTGACAGTGCATGATTGTAAACCTAACATTACATGGCAGCACACCTGACAGTACACGGTAACACACATTACATTACATGGCAGCACACCTGACAGTACACGGTAACACACCTAACATTACATGGCAGCACACCTGACAGTACACGGTAACACACCTAACATTACATGGCAGCACACCTGACAGTACATGGAAGCACACCTAACAGTACACGGTAACAGACCTGAAACCATACCTGACATGCACTGCACAATACGTCAGCATTGCATGTCAGCATACCTAACAAACCGCTAAATGATGACAGTCTTTATTACATGTCTACTCAGAAGGTAAAACCATCGATCAGGCAGCCTGCGTCCCGGTCCTATAACTCCCCTGTTATCTTCCTCACTCAACCTTGATACCGCCATCACCAACTGATCGCCATCAATCTCCTCGCGTCTTTGTCTTACATCTATGACCTGATACCGTAGCCGCCATATAAGATGCTATCCGCTCGTGGGCTGGTCAAGTGTTATTTACATCCCACGTGCGTCACGTTCTCTTCTCAAGTTCTCTTCCCGTTGACGTCACGTTCACATCACGTTCTCTACCCATTCACGTTACGTTGACAGAAATCTCGCTTCCCATTCCCTTCACAGTGACACATAGTTTACTTCCCATTTTCGTCACGTTGACAAAGTTCACTTCCCATTTGCGTCACATTGGCGCGTCCTTCCTTTTCCCGCCGACGACGACACACACCCAGTGTATGACGTGGGCATCTGTCCACCGGGTCCTCAAAACACGTTGACAGCATGAAATATTCATGGAAGGGTTGTATAACGCAGTGGATAGCACTCAAGTCATTAGTACATGTATGTTGGGTTGTGGCGGGCGCGGTAAGTCGCGGCCATTACTGGTCATGACATTGAGCGCTGCCCCACATAGCGGATGTACAGCTCCCCACGCTCTCCTAACACACTCCCATATCGCCTCGCCGACGTCCACAGCCATCATGGGTACTGACATGAACCCTCAGTCACAGAAAACCTCTTGTGATATGACCCCTCGTCAAGCTCAAAACTTATTAATCAACCTGCTTTTTTTGCTATATGGGCGAGGTAAACACAGCTCGAGCAGTAAGTCAGATTTGGTGGGAGTGTTAGAATGGGTGAGCGGTTGATGAGACTGGGTGGAACTTGGATCGTGAAGAAGTAGGCGAGATCAGATGGGAGAGGGCTGATACATGAGTGGGGCAGACTGATGATGTGACAGGTTGGCTGGAAGATGATGTGACAGGTTAGCTGGAGGATGATGTGACAGGTTGGCTGGAGGATGATGTGTCAGGTTGGCTGGAAGATGATGTGACAGGTTAGCTGGAGGATGATGTGACAGGTTGGCTGGAGGATTATGTGACAGGTTGGCTGGAAGATGATGTGACAGGTTAGCTGGAGAATGTGACAGGTTAGCTGGAGAATGATGTGACAGGTTGGCTGGAGGATGATGTGACAGGTTGGCTGGAGGATGATGTGACAGGTTGGTCAGAAGACGATGTGACAGGTTGGTTAAAGGATGATGTGACAGGTTGGCTGGAGGATGATGTGACAGGTTGGCTGGAGGATGATGTGACAGGTTGGCTGGAGGATGATGTGACAGGTTGGTCAGAAGACGATGTGACAGGTTGGTTGAAGGATGATGTGACAGGTTGGCTGGAGGATGATGTGACAGGTTGGCTGGAGGATGATGTGACAGGTTGGCTGGAGGATGATCTGACAGGTTTCCTGGAGAATGATGGTCTGACAGGTTGGCTGGAGAATGGACAAAGGTGGGGTAAGCTTAGAGGCCGTATGGACAGAGGCCGTAGGGACAGTATGGATACGGATGGTGTTGCTCGGGTAGCCCATAGGACAGGTACAGGCAAGATGGCCAATTCGTCTCCTGGCTAAATGTTTCAGTCACGTGGCTCATGTGGATTGAGTGAGCTGGTTTAGGAGAGTGAATCATCTGGCTGGCTCTAATGGCCGCTTCCAAACAGCCATTTAGTCAATCGAAGTGACCATGAACTTTGGAAATGGACGAGGTCATTTACGTCTCGTGGTAGTGCTAATAAATAACCACTTGTTCTGGTCTGTTTTAGGGTCATCGATTTGTTTCTTCATGGCGCTAGTATAGCCGTGTGAGGAATGGGAGGTGACTTGATTTCGTCTTCTCAGTATATGTCATGGAAGTCACTTGCTGCTGGTAGCTTCCCCCGTGTCAGCGACACCGCCTGCAGCCACCGGCTAACCTCTCCATTATCGTGATAGCCTTGTTTCTGTACACTCGAGCCAAGGCCATCACCTGTTAGGGCCAACTGCCTGTATAATACCGCTGTCACTTCTCTTTTGATGCGTCCCCTCACGTGTGTCAGTCGGAATCGCCGACACTGAGGATTACGCTGTGTATAAGCATGAGGGGGCGTATCAGAGGATTGGCAAAAAGAGGACATCATGTGGAGGCGACCCCTGGTGACGTCGCTTTCCACTTCACCCTCTCTCCCTCAAGCCTAGCTAATTATAGCGCTACCGCGTATCTGCCGCATATACCCTCGTATTGATCCCACCCTGCCTCAGCAGCAGCATCCCGCTGTCTCTCCGCATCCATCCATTAAACCCTTTTCGCAAATAGCTTCCTCCTTCCCTGCAAGCTCCACTGTCCCCGCCCCAGTTCACCTCGTCGTTATCGGGGGATGCACCGCCGTCACTATGCGTCTTAGCCGCTATATTTTACGCCGTGATGAACCCAAATGTCACCTGAGGCTGCTGGCCATGCATCTCACTACAAAGCCATTATATGTGGCGAGTGCTGTGTCTGTCTTGCCATTGAATGAAATGCTGGACAGCCCAAGGGAGGTATGCATTTGCGGGTTGTGGCTGTCGGTCACACGATTTCATCAGATAAGTCCCTCGGCAACTGCGTCATCCGTTATCAACTTCCTGAACATATATCTTTTGCACGAAGGTCACCGCCTCTACTTTACATGGTAAATGTTGTGGTTTTCTTTAACTGTTGGATGTAATGTCTTGTCTGCTAGCGTGTTGAGTTCGTTAGAAACTCGCGTGGCGCCCTCTCGTGAATGCCAGACTCGTAAACGCAGACGACTTCCGTCACTGTCGCTAGGGCGGGATCTTCAATTGATCTCTTCTGCGGCCTCAAGTAGCTTTCTATACATTTATCAAGATCTAGACAACAATGACTTCAATTCCAACTGTCTCCGTAAGATGTCGTATGATATCTTATTTCTTAATCTAACCCGACGCTGTCAAGACACTCGCCTTCAAGAAACCGTCTGTTTCGCGACAAGGGTCATGACGTGCGTTTGAAAGCGAACGTCCGCGCCATCAACAAAGCAGTCAGTATGAGGACTGCCCTGTCTTGGAGCTCACGTCATTTCTAGAAACCCGCCCCATGTCTCATAGGGACCCCACTCCATTTACCTTAGTCGTGTCTTTGCGATTCGATTTCGAGTTTTCGGTTAGGGTAAATATTTATAATCATAGTCACTGCTCCATGTGGTAAGTAAAAGTTTTCAATTAAGCGCCGAAGAGTGATAGTTCATTTGAGCTTTCCTCGCATAATTTCGAATGAAAACCACTTGTTTCGTTGTTATTTTAGTATGACGGGATTGGTTGTGATTCTAGCACCGCGTCGGAGATTACCACTCCGTCATAACGTATTCACTGCTCTTGGCAGTTTTATAGTGACCACGTCTGTTACATATGTTTCGGAATAACAGATCTATTTCAGGCTGCGTATTTGTTGCGCCATCAAAATGTCCTAGTCCAAGGCCAGAGCTAGGTATGGGAAACCCCATTAATAATTCTCGAACGTGTCTAAAATCTCATTCAGCAATTATTTACCAGTGAAGGGCCTCATTATAAAAATTAAAATACAAGAAGGGATATTGCAATTTATAAATTAGTCTGTGCTGTTTTATAAAATGTGCTACAATGGCTTGTCCTTAAAGCTTCGCTGTGTGGATCATTTCTCGCGTTATAGGACCACAACTCTTGGACATACATTCTCCGGAGCAGAGGATGCTGCTCGTACCCACGCTATCAATACTTGTGTATCTTCTGCTCCGGGACCTAGTTACCACTTCAACGTGGCACGATGAAAATTCGGTTTGTTACATCGGACGTAGCTGACCTCCCATTTATTGCCATCCGAGTACTCATATTGGAGCTGCCGTTATGATTGATGGGGTATTTCCACGGACTGTTTGGATTGCGTCACACGAGGCGTAATCAACCCTTGCTTGCTGATTTCTGAATTATGCATTGGTGTTTACGCGGAAGATAACGTACGTGCGGTGCATGCCCTCTGTGAGGGTGCGTTTCACAACCGTAGCGCGCAAGGAATGTACCATGCAACCTCTAAACGACCCTGCAATTCCAAAACAGTTATGCTCTCCAAGAAACACATAGCCGTTCCAGGAAATAGCTAAGTGCTTTGATGAGATAGGTGCATCAATAACATGATAACTGCCATATGTCAGAAGAACATTGTGAAAGCTTGATCTTGTTCAACCTGCTTACGCTGTACCAGCGTGCTTCATACCAACAGCGCACCGGAGCCCGCCCCGACCACAACTAACCCCCCCCCCCCCCCCCCCCCCCCCCCCCCCCCCCCCCCAACCCCTACGCGCAAGGGTGTGTACGCTCATTTGTCCAGTCGGGGATGACCGGCCTAGTGACTGATGGAGTCACGGCCTATGTACGATCTGACACCACCGGTAACCGCAACTGAGCGGGGTGCTTCTGCCCTGGTGCTATCACAATCGAGGTTATAAACAGCTGCTTCACTGCTTCCTGACAGCCCCGTCCAGCTCCATACAGCCAATTATCGGTCAATTATTGATCATATCACCAAAGGTAATTATGGCTGCTTCATGACCCCCGTGAGTTGTCAGGTAACAGGTCTGTTGTCATGTGGTCATTTGATGTCAGGTAACAGGTCTGTTGTCATGTGGTCACGTGATGTCAGGTAACATACCTGTTGTCATGTGGTCACGTGATGTCAGGTATTATACCTGTTGTCATGTGGTCACTCGATGTCAGGTAACATACCTGTTGTCATGTGGTCACTCGATGTCAGGTAACATACCTGTTGTCATGTGGTCACTTGATGTCAGGTAACATACCTGTTGTCATGAAGCCCCTTGGGTTGTCAGATAGTAGACCTATTGTTGTATATCTCTGTGGGTTGTCAAGGAAAATGAGTTCTGACCTGAAAATGCACGAGATTTCACATGTCCTGCTGTCACACGACTCTTAGATTACACATGTATTCAACTTTGAAGCATCTCCTGGCCTTGCATGGACAGACGTGTGTAGCTGGTGACGTTCTATAATTGTATGCCTTCCGACTGAGAGGTGGCAATGTTTCAGCATTCCATCACTGAGCTGTCCTACACTACCGCGTGCGGACCATCCACGACCACACCTCATCACTGACGCCACTTGTCTTCACTACATCGCGTCAGTTCCCCGCTCCCATCTCACCATCAGATCAGCCGCCATCTTTCTCGCTTCTCCGTACCTTATAAAGCAAGCCTCTTTCCCTGGTCGCCTAGGCTCGACAATACTGCTGATGAACTTCCATTGTTCTGCCAGCTGACAACAAGATGGCGCCCCATTCTCTGCATCCTTGTCATCCACAAGTCTCAGCGGATATACGGAAATCACCTCTAAGTCGTGTTTTTGAGAGGTCATGTTTTAAGTTGCTGGAAGGATTAAGAAACACAGCTAGGAAAGTGGATTTGAAAGGTAGCCATAGAGGAGATATGAGGTGGTGTAGCGGTGGATTGTGGTGGAGTCAAGAAGCAAGGTGAAGAAGCTATATAGAGTGGAGCATTCAACCCTGATGAGAGACTATAAGATGGCGGATTCAAGCCACGGAAAAGAAGCACTCAAGCCACGGAAAGGAGCACTCAAGCCACGGAAAAAAGCACTTAAGCCACGGTGAAGACCACTGACGCCCTGTGTCCGAGCAGAGCATACTCTGCTGTCGGCACATACTACAGTACATGACACTACAGTGGCACAGACAGCTGAAACAGTCGCTCAGGTATGCGTTATGATGGGATCGAAATAAGATGACGATTTGAGATGTTTGTCCACTGGCCCAGACAGCAGTGTTGCCGTGCCGGTTGAGGTTAGACGCCGTATCTGTCACATACAGGCTACACATACATCGTCTACCTCATTTGTCATGCCTCACAGTGCGTCTCTTATCTTCCGGCTACCCATCAATCCACACATCATTTCCCAAGACGCATTGCGTGTCGCATTACTGCCAGACTACATGCTGCTTCTCCTCGCTTCTTCATCTTTTTTTGTATTTGTACTGGTTGACCTCCATTTCTTCCTTGTATCTCCTGCATCTATTTTCTATTTCTTTTACTCTGTTTCTTTCTCATTTCCCCTCATTACATCTCCTCCTGAATTCTTCTCTATTTCTCCTCTTCAAACTCTTCTGCGTTTCTCGTTACATCATTTATCCTTTTCTTACACTCCATCACCAACACAAGCACCTGTTTCGTTTTTCCTGTTATATAATCGATTGATTTCCATCCCCCTTGTTGCATATTTTCTTTCTTCCGCCCATCTCCATCTCCATTTCGCCCCCCACCTCCTCCCGCACCTCCTGACCCACCTCTATTCCAGATCTTTCCTCTTGTCTTGATCCTTCTCGCCTATCGTTGTCATCACCACGCCCCCATCCGGTACACGGGAAGATGTGCCGCTCTTAAGTTCGTGCAGCACATACTAATCGATAAAGCCATCCAGTCGAATAAACACTATCCTGTTTTTTTTCAACTCAAGCAACTTCTGTTCTTCTAAGCACCCCGGTTTACTTGTAAAACTGCCGCGCGCTCTTCCATACCGATAATGACACATGGAGCTACACAGGGCTACTGGGGGAATACTGATTAGCGATTCCTGATAAAGATATTAACGCTGACGAACGGCAGGAATCAACACTATCCCTTAGCCCCCCGCCCCCCGCCCCCTTAGCCCCCCCCCCCCCCCCTTAGCCCCTCCCCCGCGAACATATGGGTGAGATAGGTGGTGTGTTAAAAGTAACGTGCGTGGTGATGTGTGCATGGGATAGGGCGGGGTTGAGTACAATGCTGAGACGTGCCTTGGGCGTGTGACGTGTACGCGCGCATGTGTAACGTGCGTGACTGTGCGTGTGTATGTGTGACGTGCGTAGCGTTGTGTGACGTGCGAAGCTGTGCGTAGGCGCGCGTGTGTAGCGTAGGACTGATGTGTTTATGACTAGAGCTCGTCTAACGTGCGCGTTCAAGCCGATCTGGTATCTACTCGTCAACTTGACACCCACCTATATCTCCCTCACTACAACCATTAATCTGATCTAAGGGATCAACAGCTGATCTTTACCCACCCATCCCGTGCCTCCGTCCGTTCCAACCATCTCTCTCCTCTGCATCCCGACTTACATATGGAAAACGAAACATGCAGCCCCCTGTCCTATCTACCAACTGGCCGTAACCACTGATCACATGGTTGTGTATGCGGTATCGACATGATAGCCCAGAGGGGTCGTCTCATAAAACCTCGCAAAGATGGCCATGCGATTCATGTGGCAGCTATGATCAGCTGTCTTCAGGGAGCAGTCATTATTTATCAACAGCCCCTGTGCATTATTATTACAGTTACTGATGGCGATCAATATTGACCGATACAGCGAAGCAGCGTAATTCCTCGAGGATTAGGGCGCGGGAGTCGGGCGGTTGTAACGGAACATTATCGCTACAATTTACTACCTGCAAGTACTTGCCAGTGAAATAGTGGCATTTGAAATACTGCTAGCTGATGTTTAGTTGTGTCTCAAGTTCGGTATTTGTGCACTTAACTCAGTTAATGACCACGTGTGGTATCCCAGTTAGCTCATACCCAAGTCTTCTCCCCGATTTATAGGCCTTGCCGATCACTGCCACTCCCGGGTGCTAGCATCGGTACTACCGTTTTTACGCGCTTCAACCATCAGCTTGGACGTTAAGTGTTGACTATAAAAAGCGCAACCCGAGTGGTTTTGTTTGGTGGTGGTGTGTAAATGGCCGCTTCTTGCCGCTGTTAGGTACTGGCTCCATCAATAAACAGATCATCACCTCCCCACCCGCCCACTTCTAACAGACACAAGGTGGAGAGATAGCTCGAGGTTTTTCTGGAGAGTTCAGTTGGCAAAGTGGAGTCGTTATGTACCGATGTGATATCTTTTGCACAGGCAGTCGAGTCTTCAACGGCTCTCGTCTTCAATGCCTCTCGTCTTAAGCTTGTACCTTATTAATACTCATAAACTAGAGGCCAAAAGGAGGGTGTCATCAAACCCTCCTCCTCCCTGGCTTCTATTGCTTGCAAATATCTTGAAATGTTTTGAGCGGATTTTTATGTTAGTTGATATACTGGGGCTAGGAACCTCATTATAGATTTGAGTGGAGATCTAGCTTCGACCGAGATCAGCTATATTGTCACATCACATGGTGTGACTTAATGACGAGATTTCATGCCTGGCCTTGCTTTGGTGTAATATTCCCTTCTGGGGTCATATTCTCACATTGTTTGTCAAAGAGCAACATGTGATTCCGAAGGTCGGCGCGTCGTATCTACAGTTAGGATGACCACCGTACCAATGTGCGTTCCTCATTCTGACCAGCGTAAAATGTGCGTTCCTCATTCTGACCAGCGTAAAATGACCAGCGTACCGATGTGCGTTCCTCACTCTAACCAGCGTAAAATGTGCATTCCTCATTCTGACTAGCATACCAATGTACGTTCCTCGTTCTGACCAGCGTACCAATGTGCGTTCCTCGTTCTGACCAGCGTACCAATGTGCGTTCCTCATTCTGACCAGCGTACCAATGTGCGTTCCTCGTTCTGACCAGCGTACCAATGTGCGTTCCTCGTGTTGACCAGCGTACCAATGTGCATTCTTCTCTCTGAGCAGCGTACCAATGTGCGTTCCTCGTGTTGACCAGCGTACCAATGTGTATTCTTCTCTCTGAGCAGCGTACCAATGTGCGTTCCTCGTGTTGACCAGCGTACCAATGTGCATTCTTCTCTCTGACCAGCGTACCAATGTGCATTCTTCTCTCTGACCAGTGTACCAATGTGCATTCTTCTCTCTGAGCAGCGTATTAACGTGCGTTCTCCTGTCAGACCAGCACACAAATGTGCCTTCCCCTGTCTAACAAGCATACCAATGTGCCTTCCCAGTTCTGACCTGTATCAATTAGCGTTCCCTGTCTGTGCAGCGTTCCGATTTCGTTCCCTGTCTGACCAGCATTCCAATGTGCGTTGCCAATTCTGACCAGAAAACCAGTGTACGTTCCCATACTGAAAAGCATACAAATGTACGCTTCATAGCCTCAACACCTGTATAACGCACTCCCTCCATTCCTCATCATGTGGCAGCGTCTATATTTTGCTTGAGATGTGGCGCATGTTGATGTGGGAGGTTTTCCCTCGCCGCGCATGCCCACTCTGTGGATGTACATTGATGGATGGATGGCAGATTTCCGTTTCCTTTTTCTAATTGCTTCTCATGGCTAAGATAGTTTATTATTGTTTGTAAGTAGTCTCCTTTATTGCCGGCATCACAGCGCCGCTCCCTGCTCCGTGTCAGTAACCCCCTCCGATTGCTGCCGCCTGGCGGTGGTGGAGTGAGGTATGTGACGACAGCTGACGGGCGCTTGTCCGTCAACGTCTGTCGCGCTCCGCGCACACTTGGCACATTATATCAGGTGCTTGATCTCCCAAGGGTAACCAAGCCACAGTGCACCTGCTGTAGCAGGCTGCTGTTCTCTTTCGATAATGACGGCTTAAGTGATGGGTGCAGAAGTTCTGATTGTCTCCGACTTTTTCTGTTTTCACAGTAGCTCGTGATTTATCAGAACAACTATCGAAATGCTTGATCGCTACTTTAAACATCAAGCTGCAAGCATGCCACATGTTGGATGGATGGGGAAGGTGATGGTGAATATCACCCCTATAACTGTGACGTCATCGAGCAGTGTACGTACGCTTTACGCCAACGCAACGCTGGCGCAGGATTCAAAACTTCACCCGCTATTTTTATTACGGGTCTGGATCCGCTAGATCCCTGTTAACTATTGACGGATGATATCAAACTGGCCCGTCTGAAGCGGAGAATCGCAATCAGTGGAGCCCCGCTTCCCTACGTGAACGTACTACGCGTCTCCCACGCACATCTACCTCCCGCCATACCCGCCCCATTCATAATTTTTTTTTCCTGCGTACTTAGCCTCGTTTTCAATCAGTTCGCGTAGGATTTGTGTACGACTGTATCGTGGCTTGACGTGTTTTAACAATTGAAAAGAGTCGGTCTACGAGTGATCGAGTTCACATTGTCCAAAGAGCAGTGCTTCTTAGCTCCAAGACGTACATATCGACGATGAAACGCGAACCTCACGTCCAAACACTCCTTTACGAACGATGTTTAAGGTGACATACAAACTGACCTTTCAAGTTGAACTTCAGAGGCGTGAAAACATGTGGAGATCATTAAGAAGCCATTCACCGATTCTCTTCACGGCCAGGAAACATCAGGATGCGATAACTTTAGTCGGCCTGCTCGCACCCAGTTCAGTGTGCGTGCGTATATATATATATATATATATATATATATATATATATATATATATATATATATATATATATATATATATATATATATATATATATATATATATATATATATATATATATATACATATATACATATATATATATATATTCAGCTCTCACTCACATATGAGGGTTTAATACGACAATAATATTATGAAATATAAATAGGAGGTTGCGTGTCCGTGTCCCACCACTAGTTACCCCTGGACTCGTATGTATCCCACCACTAGTTACCCCTGACTCGTATGTATCCCACCTCTCGCTACCCCTGGACTCGTATGTATCCCACCACTAGTTACCCCTGGACTCGTATGTATCCCACCACTAGTTACCCCTGGACTCGTATGTATCTCACCACTAGTTACCCCTGGACTCTTATGTATCCCACCACTAGTTACCCCTGGACTCTTATGTATCCCACCACTAGTTACCCCTGGACTCGTATGTATCCCACCACTAGTTACCCCTGGACTCGTATGTATCCCACCACTAGTTACCCCTGGACTCGTATGTATCCCACCACTAGTTACCCCTGGACTCGTATGTATCCCACCACTAGTTACCCCTGGACTCGTATGTATCCCACCACTAGTTACCCCTGGACTCGTCGGTCATGTCTGCGTCCTGCGACTTGTTACCACGTCAGCGTTTCACGCCCGCCATCACCTCGTCCGGTGTCCGCCATCCCGGCTTTAGTTGCTCAATATAAGCTACCTCCAAGATGGTACCGCTTTTATAATGCGTGAGCGGCTCCTGTCACAACCAGATGACAGCTATAGAAGGAAAGTCACTGATAGTGAGTCAGTCACGTGATGATGGGACGCTACCCAGTTGGTGGCCTTCTCATTTCCCTGCTCAGCTCCTGTCTGTGCCATGCTGTGTGTGGGTGGCATATAGCTTGATTGGGCATCTTGTAAGCGTTTTGTATGTCACGACCTATAACTGGCAAATTGCGATGCATGTTATTGTATTATGGGAGTGATGAATAATTCATTGCTGTTGTCACTATTGGTTGTAATTCCTAACGTAGCATGCCTTCATTAACCTTTTAATTTACTTTAATGATTTTCCACACTGTCACTAATGGATGGTACAGTATTAAGCCCTGTGTCATCCCTCCATCACAGAGGAGTAAAGCTCTGGGGCCCGAATTTCCTAAACATTATTTGTGATTGTGTCACAGATAAGAAAAAGACCGGAAGGAAGTGGAAGACCCTGAGACCACCAAGTACCGACCACTGACCTCCGCCATGACCTTGGCCATGTATATCCTTGGATTTAGAACACATTTGACCAGACTGGATGTTGTTATGTGCATTATCACTGAACTAGTCATGGACCGGAATCCTAGACATCTAACAGCAGTATTGACCGCATGAAATCATGTAATGCTCAATTGTGTAAGGACCTACGATTAAGACGAGACAGAGGAGAGAATAGCATAGCATGTTACCACACTATCACCGTCATCAACTACTACCCCCCCCCCCCCCCCCCCCCCCCCCCCACCCCCACCCCCAAACCCCTGCCCAACGAACTCCATACAACCTCTGTGTCCCTGCAACGAGTCAAATCATATCTCAGGTTCTGTCAAAATGTGTATTAATTCACGCTCCTGGCTCTTAGCGCGCATGTATTTTCCCATCAATCATAACGTCATAAGAACGTTATGATATCAACTGAGTTTGCTGTTGGTTCTGTTTTCTTTTTTTCGGTGTCATCATCATGTGTGCAATTACAGAGTGCCAAATGAATCCATGGATGGTTAATTGCCAGTATTTGGTTTTACCTTCACTAGGTTTTGCTTTTGTTAGTGGAATTGCTTTAAGCTACATATATATAAGAAGAGCAAGTTGGTTGTTGACTTTTAGGCCATGTCTCTGCTTGGGATCTGTTTTTTTTTAGGACCTTGTTTTTTTGTTTGATGCTGATATTTTGCTGCTTTCTGCATAATGTTGCTGTGCAATTTTGTTTTTATTTATTTAGTGTTTTTTGTTTTTATTGTTTTAAGCTTAGCACTGTTTTATTTATTGAGAAAAGTCTGAAATAGTGTTTCTGCATTTAATTATTAGTTTTGACATGGAATGTAGGTGTGTGAACATTCAATAATTAGTAAGGAATAGTACCTTTCTGCCTTCTGAGATGTTAAGACTTCATCTGGCTTTCCTGTCTTGATTTTGCAGGTTTTAAATTGTCAGGGAGATTATGTAAATGGGACTGCGATGTCTGGATATTGTCCGTTGGATTGAGAATTTTCGTCAACATTTATACTGTTGGTTTATAACTAACCCAGCCTCTGCATCTCATGCTTTGCAAAGATGCAAGAGTTGTCATTTCAAGAAACGTGTCAATGAAATAATCAGTACTTTCATCACCTCTTAAGTAAGGAATTCTGATGTTTGCGTGGGTGTTTTTGTTAAGGATTTGAAGGTAGTAATTTCTATCTAAAACTCAGTTATGGTTTTCGTCCCGATGGACCCTGTGTTCTGTGATGTATCGCCGCTGTGAAATGAGTTGCTTTGCCTGATTAGTTGTTTGTTACCTGTGACCAAGGTGTAGTGTTTATCCTCCTTGTCTCTCATCACCTGTATATAGAGCTTTCTCATCCCATCCAAACTCAACAAGACTTAACATTACATAATGCAGGGAACCAGGACATTTGTACATTGTTACTCTGGCCTTTGGGCCAACACTCTTTTTTTTCTCAACTCATCCCTTTGATATGTCACATCATAAGTTATGAATGTCAAACATTAAAGTGAGAAATAACTGAGAGCATTAGCCAAGCAAGTATGATTAGTCTAGCTGTATGATAGCCTGTGTCTATTTGATCAGTATTGTCCACTCAACTGTCTCTGATGTGACATCTGTACAGGTGAGAACAGGTAGCTCATTGCCGTTCGACCCCCAACCCCCAACCCTCCCCCCCCCCACTAAAAATACCCCACTCACCCACCTGGCAATGATAATATGGTACAAAGAACTCGTTGAGCTAGATATGTGTCTTGTTATGTAGGTTCCTATTGTTTGTTTGATTGTTTGTTTGTTTGTTTGTTACTTTGTGGCTGCTGAGCATATCTTGTGCAATCACATATATATATTGTACCTATATTTATCAGTATATATATGTTTCTCATGACCTTCTGGTAACCTATTGTGATATGTAATTATACTTCAGGCATATTAGCTATGTGACATTAGTTATGTATGAATGTTTGATCAGTGTTCAACTTTTACCCTCCGACCTCCCACCCCCAACCATTCCCCTCTTTGTCATTCCCACTGTAGCCCCCAACAATCCCCTCCCCCCCACACCCCGCCCACTAATAACGTGCAATCCATGGTGCTATTGTTGCCGTTGTTATGACTTTCCTCTGTTGCATCACTGTCATGACAACAGTTAGATCACCATGGAAACTGTAGTGTTCTCCTGTTCCTATGCATGCCATCATTTGTCACCTGTGCATTTGAGTTGCACTAATGCAGCATGTTCGTTCATTGATCATACCATGAATCTCGACAAGCTCCAGATTGAGGTGCAGTATTAGGTATTCACCCTGCAATGGCTACGTTTGTTTTGCCAACGACATGTTCAACAACATTGACAATGACAAACCATGCAACATTGCCTAACAGGGGCACTCTCGTCATTGTCAATGTCACCCGTCACTCTCAGTGACACTGTTGACTCTGTCATTTATGTTGCCAAATGACCAAACCACCCATCAAGTCATGTCATTGTGTGAAGTTATGATTGTGGAAAACTCCCACTGTTAACCGTACTTCCCTCCTTCAGATTAGAGTCCTTTCCTTTACCCCCTCTCACTCCCTCCCATTCACCCCCCCCCCCCAGCCCTACCCACCCCAAACATCTGTTCAATTATCTATGTATGTGTGAATTGTGTACTATGACCTACATTCCTTATATCACGCGAGGAGGTGTCAGAGCGAGCGCTGTGACCTGCCCGTCTGTGTTGGCCGAAAAACGTCCTGGTTCCCCTGTCCAATAACTTGATGACAATGGTTAAATGGATAGCATTTGTATCATTGCAATGTAAATTTGGGGTTCTGATGTTATGATGTAATGATGTATTGATTTATGTTTGATTACTATCCTATATGGACTTATTGAATAAAACAGAAACAACTCAGCCATCTTGTTGACTAATTGGATGTTACGCTGGATTCATGCTAATTTGACGGTCCGTTATGATTACATATCAGCTGTTCATTGTCATTTTCACGATCTCGCTGTTAATTAAGACGTTGATCGAAAGCTTAACTACCAACCTGGCCATTAAATTGTTGCCTGTTACTAATACACGTTTTGACTGAACCACAACTTGCTAAGCTACGGTGATTGTTCTAGAGAGTGAGTTGGTACGTTATGATGCACAACTCACTTTGCGATAACACCAAAGAGCTTAAATCTATGCTAAGAGGGTTCAATCTAATAGACTAATGAAGTTAGCATTTTGAGCACACCCGCTGTCATTTACATATAATCAACAAAAGCACGTGGTTACATATTTTGTCGGAAGTGAGCCCTCTTAGTGTAGCTATAAGCTCTTTGATAACTCCATGGAGCTTATAACTACGCTAAGAAGGCACCCTCTGACTGGCTATGCATTAAGCATTTCCAGCATGCCCACCCCAGGATGGCGCTCCAAGAAAATTAACTAAATCTCATGGGATCCAACGTTGCGGGGATTTATGCATTGCGGCTCATGTTGAACATATTATAGGGCTATAAAGTAGTTCTTTTGAACCAAGTGGAGCTTGCGCTCCCAACAAGGGAGTACCCGATCGAATGTTGGTCTGTTGGGCTACTATAAAGTGTGACGTCACATCGCTGATGAAGGTCCAAACTGGCTCCTTAAACAGACTGTGTTACCCCGCATTTGTAACGAGATTGCCGAGCAAGCTGCTTGATAACCGCACCTTGGAAACCAAAACTTTAAAAGTTTTCTGACTTTCAGTCACTACGCCGCGCTGTGGTCTCTGAAACTAGATCCTTATTTGGCTGTCGCCATTTTTGTGGTCGGAAATTAACCTTCCTGCTTGTCGGTCTAATTTTTGCGAAATGATGCCCACAACTAATAAGTGAAGATTTGATTCTAGTCATGTATGGGAAGCAATATCTCGGTGACTTCGAATCGGAGAAATATCAAACTTACATGGTTAATTATTTGGAGAATCACCGGGGCTTTTTAAATATATTGGTGATTCACCAGCTAGAAACAATTTTAAGGACATAATGCCAGGCGTCATAAGTCCTTATCTTGTGCAGCAATACTGTTGGAGCCAGTCTGGCTGTTTTCGCACTTTTTGGCGGGCGCAACCCGGGGGCGCAACATGGGGTCGGATTGGATTATGACGACATCACTTTGTAGCCCCATTGTTTGAGGCGACCGTGCTGCCTAATGTACCAGAAATTTCCATATTGTTTTGAAATAGGCGTACGTTATGACAAGCGGCGTGCTGCGTACAGGTTGCGTGTTCATGTTTTGTTGGGAGTGAGCACTCTTTGCGTGGCTACAAGCCCTTTTATAACACGACAGAAGGAAATTTACGTTAACCATTTGTTCATGTCGATCCAAGCGAACTACTTAATAAATATGTGTAGCAGTTGTGTGAAGACTTTAACGACCCAGCTGAAATAAAACGACCCGGCAATCAATCACCTCCAACAAACAATTACGCATCTTGAAATGTAAAAGCGATAAACAGGAACAATACAGCAGACAAGTCTGATTGTCCGGATTAGCGGAAAACGACCACCACGGAGACATCGGGAAGGGGGGGGGGCGATGGATGTCATCAATAACAAAATGAAACTAGCTCTGCAAATTACCAACATATTTGTGTAACACCACAACCTGCATTTTACTCCGTAATATTTCTCATCACCAGCCATAATTACTTAAGACAATCTTCGAACAAAACAAGTTCAACATACGTTCACGGCCAATCATTCATCAACCGATGAAAAAATAACTCATCAAAGACAAATGGCAAATATAGATAAACGAGATGTAACTTTCCATGGAATTGACTCGCGCGTCCAACGATGGGAATGAGTACCGTAAAGTATTCATTCTTGTTTCCTAAGAACCGATATCATATCGATAACCAAGTACGGGAACATGGACCGACAAATTGCGATAATGCCAAGCTTCCGAGCGCCGAGGCTCGGAGTAACATACACAAGCACACACACACACACACACAAACGCGCGCGCGCGCGCACATAGTTTTACCAAGGATATACTCATGTCGTGCATATGTACTAGATTCTTACCAAGTCGTCTCCTAGACCGGACCACCCGGCGATGCTGTCTGGATTTGCAGATTATACGACTTCGCGTCTCAGCGAGAAACCCGGGAGATACCATGACTTCCCGATAAGGATCACTGGTTACTTCAATCCGCACAACATAAATGAACAAAACTAACCTATTATCAATGAAGTTGTTTAAGCAACCTACATGAAGTATTTTTTTCGGTGGCAGTGACTTTGTAATTTGACTCTCATCCTCCGCATCCTCGTATTTTCCCCCATATAACCCACGTGACCGTGCGATTACTAACACATATTGTCTAAAATCGAGCTTCGCCAATACCAGGATAAATTGCTGTCGGGCGAGAATATTTTGCTTGATAGGAAAGACGTATACAATGCTTCTATAGTAACATGCATACATGGTTCAAGACCGATTTGGCTCAAGAACAAATCTCGACGAGTTTATTACTTTGATCCCCCTCATACAAGATAACACATTAGAAACATTGTGAATAGAATATTGTGCGTGCTGAAATCGTGGATCAATTTGCACAGTCGAAAGATTACATGTATATTTCACAATGACGGAAAAATGATCAACTTGGAAATATATTCAAATTCAGCCAGTTAAATAGCGATGATATGATAGTTACAGTTATTTACAAATCACAAATATTGATAACTCTGAGAAACATCAACAGACAATGACATGACATAGAGAAAATATCAAACAAATCAGCAGCCGATTGATGCGTAACAAAAACAACACACATCTGACAATTGCGACGTAATGACACAATCTTGGTTCAAAACAGTTAGAATTTTGAGCAATTTCATACGGTGATGTAATTTCAGTAAGCTAACTTGATGCGTGATGGCCACATGAATTGACCCTAAAACGTAACATATTATCCACATAGGACTTAGAAATTGTCAAGTAGTCCAAGTCAATGCGTCCACCTATACTTAATTGCCCATTATAAAACAAAATGATTATGTTTGTACAAACAGTGAATCAAATAATTAAATGCTGCCATATTTTATACAATTAGAAAAGAACATATGCACTCATAGATTTGAACTATCAAACAATAATGTATTTAAGTAAGCAATTACAAGTGTAAAGACCCATTTGATCACAATAAAATCTTCTAAAATAGTAATGGACCCATTAATATCTGCTTAAAAACCTGGCCCTATGGTTATAAATATCATCAAACCACAGAGTACTTGTTAACATTTTGCATCACATATTCTTCACATCACTGGTGTAATTCCCAAAATATTAACACACCCAATTTCCCCGTACCCCGTCTTGTCACATCCATAATTCGAAGTCAGTGATTATGACATCATTTCAATTAGTATAGGAGGTAAATCAAGTACGTTTCCCCATGTGTAGCGACGCAGTTCCAATTCCTTTTCGTTACTGTGTTGTAACGAACGTAGATCTACAAGAATCATGAGTAACCTTGCCAGGCGTAGTTTATCATGTGGGTAATCTCGGCGTACGATGTAATTTAACGTGTCGGTCATATTGTCCTGACACTTCTGTACTTCACCGGGCTTCTGTAGTTCCCTGCGGTCTGGTAACACAAAGTGTTATACAGGAGTCAATATCCTCGAATGTTTGTTCTTTATAAATAGCATGTATTCATATCGACTAAGAAGCTGTATGCGTTATGAGCTCATTGCATTATCCCTTGTTCGCCTATTTCAATTACTTGGAAGTAATGAACTGCTTGACAAATTATACCTCACCCCATCGATGTTTACAAGCAAAATCATACGATGGATAACGAACTAGGACCGTTTCGTTTGATCGGATTGGATCAGTTAATATAAATTCATTTCGTTTCCTTGGCGGCATTGCAGTGGCGCGGAGAAGCATACGCATGGTAGATTTGCAACTCATTTACGTGATCGCAGGCTAAATGATGGCAATAGCTATGTAGTAACTTTGCGTGATGATGTCAATCCTGGCATTTATAAACTCAGCACAGGACCTATTAGGACAGTTCAATTGGCATGCCCTTAACGCAGGTGATAGACCTTCAATGACTGGCGTATAATACGCGAAAAGGCCTTACTCGCGCCTAAGCCAGAGCAAATATGGGATCACACCACCTGGGAGCAGCGTGGTGCTTAGTCATAGCGTCATTTCACTCATTCTCAGACTCACCACAGGGCTAGTAGGAATGAACCGTCTTATGGTAGCTATAAGCTATGACTTAGAAAAAGACGTTAAGGACGAGCCCTCTTAGCAAGCTATAAGCTCTTTGATACCACATGAATGAATGAAATTTTGTGATATCTAAACGGGAATCTCAACAATCAGGGACGCCAATTTTCCGCGGATCCGCGGATTTCGTGGCCGCCAGGACCATTTTTGAGATCAATGCCAATCCGAGGAGAAAAATTTGGGGGGGGGGGGTTTTCCTTTTTCGGCAAATTTTCCTTTTTTTTTTTTTTAAAAACCTGTTGGCATCCCTGAACAATGTTATCATAATTCAATCACAGTAGAAAAGATACTTGCCTGTGAAAAAAATTGTAATAGCTTGCAATATTGAGCATTCATCATCTGTTAATTTGAGACTATACAATTTTCTTAATGTTCTGAACAGATGTTCAACATGCTGATGTGATCGGAGTTTACACATCTGTTCGGAGTCGAGCGTTGGTCCAAAGAATGGTGTGAAGAGGCCCATTTCAGGGTTGTATCCTCTGTGAATAGATATTAACATCGCCTCAACACGTGCATCTGGAAATAAAAAAATAATAATCGTACCAAATATTAAAAATTAACTTGCAATGGTTAATAAAAAGTTAAACAAACAGGTCATTGAATAACAATGTACATAATATTCTTTTATTCTAATAATAATTTACAGATCTATCAAGCAAGTAAAATTCATCAATCAACAGTGCAGATAAACTTGACTATTCTTTCATCTCAGCGATCGCAATGTGGATACTTGCAATAATAGGTTGTGGTAATACTTTTACCAAATATGCTAACTTGGATGTCAGGTGTATTTGCTGCAAATGTATGTGAAAGTAACCAAATCACTAAATACCCAATGATGACTTATGCCATTAGTGCACAAAGGCAGTTGTATGAATAAGTGACCAGTTACTTTAGAACATCACTTTTTTGACATATTAGACATATGATGCATACACCAATATGATATCAGTAAAAAGATTATCACAATAGAATGATGTATACAAGTTTTCAATTATACATAATGTTAATTGAGAGATACCACATAACCAAACAATACTACACACATCAATGTCTACATTGAAAATATCAGTACCTTCATGTGGTGCTTGTTGCATTAAAAGTAATCATTCCATTTATATTGAAAGAAACGCTGATAGTGCTAATCATTACATCACACATATAAAGAAGGCAACGTATGGCACACTCATTGGTCAAGTAGATATCACTAAGCCTACCACCTTGTACATCAGGCTCAGACAAATCTAGCTATCTGTGAAAAGTCGTTCTTCATATCTATACATGGACTTGATTAGTATTCATCATATCAAACAAATAATAAATACAACAATGTGGTTTTTGGAATGATGCATGTGATAATTTCTAACTATTTCAAATTAATGATTTCTTTATCATTAACATCGAAGTCGCGGAGAACAGGGATGTGATTTCAGAATTATATGAAAATAAAATTCATTCTGCAGGATATATTAACATGATAACTCATATATTTAGCTCATTTCCTCCAATTATGGCTGTAAAAATTAAAAACAATGGCCAAAATCACACATGTTAAGTGGCACAGGTAAAATGGTACCTCATATTTTAGCAGATTATCTAATAATAGATATATATTATTTCTACACAGTCACCGGTTTGAACATTTTCCAAGAAAATGTCATAACCTTGTTTCATATTTGAAACAAATCATGTTAATATACACTGACAACATCATTTTCAATGACATATATAACATACAATGAGGAAACACACCAACCCAATGGCCGTGTCAAGAATTGGGCATAGCATCAGAATGGTAATTTCAAACAGCTCAACTTATTATGACATTGATAAGCCATACAAATCATTTATAAGCAGAATCAGAAGACACTAAACATAAAATGGATAGCCTACATTCTGGCAACTTACTCTATGCTTTGTGGCATTAAATAGACAGCACCATAGAAAGGAGATTTTGTCCAAAGACAGTTCTCCACAGTCCAGAGCCTCACACAACCCAACACTGAGCTGTCAAGCAATTCATGCAAACACCTCATAGAATAGAGGAGGGAATTTGATATTCTCCGACCATTCTGTGTTGATTTTCTCCTCTTGACGCTTATGCATGGCTGTGACACTCCTTAGATTTGTCAGTACATGGATGACTTTGGGTAACATGTGTGGTTTGTCAGGGTGGTTCCTGAGTATCAACTGTTCCATGGCCTCTACCAGTACCAACTGACACTGTTCCACTTTGTCAGGGTGTTGCAGCCTACATCTGTCTGCAATACACAGAATGTAAGATCAAAAAATCAAATATACAACAAAAAGACTACAGTTATACTGGGTATGCAAGGATTAAATCAGTGTTGAAGCAAATATTGTAATATCCCTCCCTCTAAAATTCCATATTTTACAAGCATTATCTTCAGCAACGTTACTATGATTAACATATATCAAATGTGAAAGCCTACCTCGGGCCATGATGGAAAGTCCTTTGAGGACACATTCTTCCATTGTGGTAAGCTCAAGATCCTGCATCTGCTTGGCAACATAAAATGCCATCTCAAGGAACTCCCAGTCATGGAAGTTAGACAGTTCGTCCATGTGAAGAGTGTAACCGCAGACATGTGTGAATAGTCTTTCCTGGGGATTGAAAGCTTTGTGCGATGAAATGAGCCACGCTTCAAACCGGGAAGCTGCAACAACCCACACACAGTTACTAACATATACAATCAATGAGGAAGCTTTTTACAGAGAGAATGGGCAAGGATGTGGCTAGGGATGATTTAGGATATGCACTTCAAAATCACTATGTTAGATCAGCGAGCATTAAAATGGGTTTTTGCGCAATGGTAATGACAACATACAAGATGCAATTTGTGGTTCAAGCAATATTGATAAGGGTTGGATGACAATTACAAAAACAAGGCGAGAAAGTCAGTAAAAGAGTGAGACCATGATTCAGCATGCAAGTCAATTAATGAACACACCAATAGAGTAAGTAATACATGAGTGTATGACAGTTAGTCAAGCATTATGTTACAAGCATGCGTCTGTGTAAAAAAAAAAAACATTTAAAAAATGCCCTTATGACCCAAGTACACAAAGTACAACATTTGTTCACAATCACAACATGGGGCAACTCTCACAACAACCAATGCAACCATGAAATAATGAGCACATCTGGGTTAAAGCTACGATAGGTAAACAGTTGTAGACGAAAAAGTCGTAAAACAGATGAATTCCAGTGCCACCAAATGAAAGGGGGATTAAACAGTTAAAAAAACACATTATAGCACCACCAAACTACAAACTACATGAATGCGCTGATGGAAATGTCCTTACCATATTAATATTTGTCCTGCAATCAGCATTCTGGAGGTTAATATAGTATGCTGTCATCTGAAGAGGAGACTGCGCTTAATATTCGCCATGCAACACCGCTCTATCACTACGCAGTTTCATTGAAGTTTCGATGGGACCCAAAAAAATCATGAAACTTGGCGCAAATAAACGGGACTTCTTTGTTGTTAAAAAAATGATCAACAAATGTATGCCAGGCATAACTGCAGATCCAAATGTGTGATACAGCAACGAATGATACATATTGGACGGCGAAGTTGGATTTGTTCCATCATTATCTAAACAAATTCTGATTGATCAACCCCTAGCATTCACCCACTGTTTAATGTGGCTCTAATGGAAGCATCGCCCAATTTGAGTTTTTATGATACAAGAATGTGAATGGCCTGTGTTGTTAGAATCAAGACATTCAACAAAAATTCACAAGTGGATATTGAAACAAACCTATTCACATAGAATAGATGTCTCTTCGTCCACAATATAAAGCTAGTTCAGCACTACTGGATGCTATATAACAATATAATCAATGTCACATGGCTTTGTGGCCCGGAATGATCAATTATGGGTGATACTATGACAGCTGAATGGGGCTAGAAGACCCCCAGAGAGAATTGTGGTATATTAGGAAACCACTTCTCATGTTATCAGCACAATGACATCTAATTTTTTTTTACCAAGATCTTCCTTGAAAAGTTGGATACAATAAATATCTCATAAGAAATAATAATCAGGGCAAACTTGTTCAAAGCCATATTGCACTCGATTTATCAGACTGCCAATTGTAATGTTGCTGAACTTATGTTATAAATGCAAAATATTTTCTGAATTATAAATGCATGTTGATCACCCGGTACAGTACATGAGATGATATCATGCTGATTTGAACATAGGTAATCACGCTAGATGGAAAAGTTGGATCTTTAACAAATTATTGCATGCAAAAAGCAAGACCCCAACAAATCATGCTTTCCTAATGATTGCCTTTGAGTAGTATTATCACAATGATACATCATGATCACAGGCATCATACTCTACTGATAAAGCAATATTGATATAACTGCAAAGGCTTGGACAAGAACACACACCTCTCATTTATATATAGGTCTTGCACCTCTAGAATACCACCCAGTATTTTATATACCATTTGTTCCTCATTGTTATTAACAATGTGCAGAGGTCAACCATAACACTTGATGATCGCAGAGATACCTTCGAGGTCTATCTAAGGCCAATGAGCTGAATCAAGCTGACACATTTATCTTATGTTTGAGCTTAATCAAGCTTACATAGTTTTAGTTTAGGCATGCTCAACCAAGCCCATATCTGACCTGTTGTCTAACTGGTATCATTGAAGATTTCAGCCCTATGGCAACCCCATGTAGGCAACATGTTTGTGCCAAATAGGTTATGGGAGTAGGGTGGAAATATTGATGTTATGATATGTGTTGTTGAAAAGGATGAATAACCCCGGTATTCCTTTTTCATTTAAATCATGCCCACTGGATGATTAAATTTTGATATGCTTAAGTGACCACTTATTTTCATAGGATCTGCTTGACCAACTCTCCTTTACATATGACCTACTTCATCATTTACCTTAAATATTATTCAAGTATAACTATTGGCTTTTACAGCCCGAGGTGATCATATACACAAGTGAGCTGTATGTTAAATACCTTTGATGAGGCTAATCTGGTCATCGATGGGAAGATCTTTGAAGCCAGGCAGGGCCTTGGCAAAGGCGATGAAGCGTTTGATGGCCTTCTCGAGACAGGGGATCATGTGTTTAATCATCTCACGACGCCCATCCACATCAATGCCTGTACTCTGATAGATCTTCATGTATTCATCCCGTGGAATAGGCTTCATGGTGCCAAACATCTCCTGCTGCAAATCTCTCTGCTCCTGATATAGAGAAAAACAGACATGTTGGTGTAAATTGCAAAAAACATACATCATGCATATTATCAAGACGACCTTTTTGATCATTTAAAGTGGCACTGAAAATAAACTCACTAGAAATTCCCTTTCTTTCTCAGGTAATTTTTCAAAGAACTCCTGGGTGTGAGGTGTCTGCTGCAGGTGAATTGCTGTGATGTTTCGGATGATTTTTTCCAGTTCCCTCTCGCGGTCGTTGCTGGGTAATGCTGGGATTTTACCGTCCCTCTGCAATTTTTCCTGGTGCTGTAACTTTTTGACTTCTTGGATATCTTTAGTTTTCTTCTGATGTGTGTACCTGCCCGTCTTGATTGCTGACACACATAATTGCAATTGCATAGGTTACTGACACTTTCTATTGATGATAATTACTTCCAAATAACAAAAGTAATCTTTTTCATTACTTCAGAACACCAATTAGATTGTCAGATCATTCTTGCACTAAGTGACCTTAGAAAGCACCTCACCTGTTTTGGACATGCCCAGTGTTAAACATTTCTGGTATCTGCAGTAAGCGCAAGAGTTCCTCTTCCCAGGGACGATTTCACAATCACCATCACCAATACACTTGTACATGTCTTTCCGCTGTAAAGAGCGTCGGAAGAAACCCTGCCAGAAATTAGGGAAAAACTGTTACCAAAATGTCATTCACTTAGTGACAATCAATGAAGTAAAGTTAAATTGTTCCACACACAGCTTTGTAATTACCAATAAAGACAAGCCAATCAAACATCCATTCAACTTAGGTATTTAGGTATTTAGGTGTATTGGTTTCGCAGACTGCTGTCCACACATACCTTGCAGGCTTCACATGTGTTGGCCCCATAATGAAAACCTGAGGCTTTCTCTCCACAGACTCTACACGGAGGTAAGAGTGGGGCTTGATAGGACAGTGTTTCCTCCTGGTCCGGAGAAGGCACTATATCTAGAGGTATCACAACATCCATGTCCATTCTCATTTCAAGGTCACTGGGATGGTATAGTATGGGCGCTGTGGTTCATTGCGTCTTTAACATTGCCAGCTGTGAATAATCAAACATGGACAACATGTCATTATAAGTAGTATAAAAAGATATCAGCATTCATAATAAGCATAATCAAAAAAGGGTTTGATATCAGTTAACATTGCCAAGCCAAACAGTGACCTTACTCAGACACCATTAGCCAGTGCCCTCACTCGTACACAATCAGCCACCTTACTCAGACACAATCAGCCAGTGACCTTACTCTGACACAATCAGCCAAACAGTGACCTTACTCAGACACTATCAGCCAGTGCCCTCTCTCGTACACAATCAGCCAATCAGTGACCTTACTCAGACACAATCAGCCAGTGACCTTACTCTGACACAATCAGCCAAGAATGGACCCTACTCTGACAATCAGCAAAAAATAGACCATACTCTGACACAATCAGCCAAACAGTGACATTACTCTGACACAATCAGCCAAACAGTGACCTTACTCTGACACAATCAGCCAAACAGTGACCTTACTCTGACACAATCAGCCAAACAGTGACCTTACTTTGACATGATCAACTCGGCTGTGACCTCATTTAAGTGCAATCAGCTCATCTGTGACCTTACTCCGAGACAATCAATTCAGAAATGACCTGACTCAGTCACATTATGCTCAGCAGTGACCTTACCGTGACACAATCTACCATCTAATGTCAGTTGTGACCAAACTGAAAAAAAATCTTCCCAACTTGTGGCAGCTGTGATAATACTCTTGACCCATATCAGCTCAATACATAGCCATTCACATCAGAACATTAACTGATAAAAACATATCCACTTCACCTGTCATAGAGCATGTCACTGTCTAACTTGGCAAACATTTATTTCCCACTTGAGAGACTCCTAAACTGTCCACATCAATACATGAGCTACTGTTTAAGTAACAGCACGTGTGCAGCTCAACATTATTTTGTGTGCTTTTGGTTTGTCCAATGTGTAAAAACTAATGTAAGAACAAGATACACATAAGAACATGACAATTCATATTGGTTTGAATCACTGTGAAGTAAGACTGGGGCATTGTGTGTGCGAATCAGTCCAGCGTGTAATACAGTCATAATTCTTTTCATCTTAACATCAAACTAGATTTTATGTTCTGCAGTTAATATTTTACAGCTTGTCTCTCATATTTTTTTCCACATAATATTCAGCTACTCACAGACCAATGACTTCTACTCCTCCACAAAGCTTTCTTATCTGTTTGTCAAACCAAACAACGACAACCACTGCTACAAATGTATGTATGTTCCCTCTTTCTGGTTATAGAAACCAGCATTGAGCGCTATATTTGGGGCCTACATCACAGGCCAGAGTGCAAATCACAATGAGCTACACAATCTGGTAAGAGGATGGGCCATGTAATAGTGTGTCAGGGCCTCATAGACTTTACTCAGTATTATCATCAGTTATCAGGTCTCAAGGGTTTTGTACATACAGGTTTGGGTTACAGGGAGGGCTTTCAATATTGCCAAACTGCACTGGAGAGTATGGGTTAATTCTACAGACATTGGACCCATTTGAGTCAATGACTTAGACAAATGTTGCCCCATTGATCTCCTGGATAAGGTGCCTGCTGTGATTGGTAGATGGTGACATCAACAATATCAGATTGGGGAGGGGGCACTGTATTTAAGTTAGAAGCATTTCTTTTGCTTATAAAGATTATTTCAAAGGATTATTAATCTATAACACACAATCAAACACACACAAGAACCTGCAACTGTCCGTGTTTAAAAAACCCTTCATCAAAAGTGGCCCAGCCAGTGCCTAACGTGAGTTAGTTGCCCCACCGACGCAGCCTCACGTGAGCTCATTGATCCACCCTTTACTATGACATAGTGATACCCTTCTAACAAAGTGAATCACTCAATACACAATAGCAACAAGCTATATGACACTATTCAAGTAGCTGGCCAAAGCCTAGACCAAACAAAGCTTTTCACATAGCAGACACTATCCCTGATAGTAAGCCATAAAGTGAGTCACTAATTTCTAAGAGGTAATGCCTGGGGGATAAAATCGAGGGTTATATAGTGCATATAGGGTGTAATGACTGAGTTGAAACAGTTAACAGTCTGCTCACATCAAACATGGCCACCTTCGCAATATTTGTCATGTCAAAATGACTTGTCTGAATGAAAATAATGGTAAGAAATTCCAGCCACCATCGCTGGTGATGTCTTCAAAACACCCAACAATCTGCTTTAACGATATATTCATTTGATGCAGCATGTGACTGAAATAATGTCAACGATAAAGAACCGTAAACCTAACATAGGAGACTACCCTAGGTATGAGCTACATAGGAATTCAACATGAGAGGATGCCTAATTTGTGAGATGAATGGGCGAGCTTAGGGGTAAGTTTAGGTTAAGCTAATTTGCATTTTTTAAGGTATATATCTTACTTAGTTATCTAGTATCAAGATCCATTTGATAAGCTGAAATAAGTCAAATATCGAAATAAGCCCATGATACTGAATAGAAGAGATCAATTAGATGCAGTTGCACTGTTTTGCTAGCACCAGGGAGTGTATTTGACCAATGTTGGGATGTTTATTTAGCCAGTACATGGATGAGTATTTCGCTGATATGGGGTGTTAATTGGCTGGTGCCCCACTAATGTTTTTACCTGTACCAGGTTATGTATTCTACCTGTATCATGGTGAATATTTGACCTGTGTCAGGTTGGGTATCTGGTCAGCGTAATATCAAGCATATAGGCGGGACGAGGCGTAAATGGTTGGATATTTGGTCAATTCAGTTAAGGTATTAGGCTTATTCTATTTTTCTAGGAGTATCAACTTGTGACCAGTGCACTAAACTTGGTTGTGAATTCAAACAATTATCCAGTCAATGTCTGTCAAAACGGAATTATCTGTGTACATTTGGTGCGCTCGTGTCTTCCAGTTCCGCGTTAGCCCCAGGAACAATATGACAGTATTATAGTCTGACTCTGAGTGGTAAACCGGTAACAGTACACAACAGGACTCGGGCTCAAACTTATCTACATATTACGATTAATATGATTTACCTCTGAAAGGCTTAAAGAGTGGGTTTTGAACAAAAGTGCTCACTTACCAGTTTCGACTTGCTCCCATGCAGTGATTAACTGATTAAATCCGACCGAACTTGAGCTGTTCAGCTAAGCGTGTCGGGGGTGTGTGTCGGCAGTAGTGAGATCAGATAAACAAATCGCCTAATATATACTTATATATCGTGCGTTTTGTGTGGCAAAGAATCCGATCCAGCTTAAACACTGTTGAACTGTTGAAGGAGAGCGGCGATCACTTTGCGAGTTACCGAGCCTGTTCCATCGGCGACCAGGAATTCCCCTCCTGGCGTCATAAGTTGCGTCACAACTCAAACATTGAGCCAGCTCGCTTGTGATTCAATTCAACCCGACAGTATTGTGATTAGAATACATTTGGGACCAAACCTCACTGTCTGTCAAGTCCACAGTTAATGAGTTGCAACGCATGGTTTTTGGTAAGGAGACGATTCTCGTGTCGATCGAAAACTCTAAGCATTAAGCTGGTAAGGTGTGATTTTAACAACCATGCTATATTTTGCCTATAATTAAAGACGCCGCTTATGTATAAATCTATCATCGATAGTTATTTTAAACACGAGTTTGAGAATGACGAGGTAAAATTTTCGCATCGCTGCTAAATCTGACAACGGAGGCGCGAACAGCTTCACATCACAAATGATACTGGCGTCAGTGACTTATTCAGAAGCCACATAAACAGCTGATAAACTTCGGCCGGCACTTATACCCGGGGGAGTTGGGTGTTTAAGTATACATTTCACCATATAACACATTTTAAAGCCAAGGTCCTATGCTGCCGTGTCATTACATTGTCATATCAATTTCAGACGTCCTGTAGGGCTTTGTCAGAGCAAGAGGCCCATAATCATCGAAGCCCTGCTGCTGTGAACATAATTTACAATTGAACGTTATGACAAGTTTATCATAACGTTCAAGTCTTTCATTTTATCCAAGGCACACATCTAAGGGTCACGATTTGCAATTTGATTAACATGAAACCAGCTAATTTTATTAATTTCCATTCATAACTCAAGGTTAAAGTTTAAGAACAGTTAAATTAAAAATATGTAAGCATAACTATGGTCCATACATGCTTTGCATGAAATTGGTCACCAAAAGTTTATGAGCAGACAAACATACTGGTCATAAAGGTCTCACGATTGAACCACATGTGTGGCATGCTAATAGGTATTTCCTAGTGCTTTTATATTTTAAGTTCTACATCCATTTTTTTATCAGTATGTCAATGACACAGGGTCAAACGTCACGCAGAGCTGATTTTTAGTTTGCAAGGAGCAATGACCATAAGAGAGGTCCATGAGAGGTTAGGGACTACTAGCTTGGTTACCAAGAAAACAAGCCATCTAAAGGTTACAAAAAGACAGACAGAGGAGCAAAGGTATGTATCAAGCTCTGCTCATCACTAATACCAATGAAGAAGAGCACATCTGTCAGGGCATATATTACCTGTTGTTTTGGGTATCATAATGATTTTCAACTGAGATAAAAACAATTTTGGTCTTTATCTTTATCAACGAATAAACATAAGGACATTTGTGTTTGTTAGTGTGGTTGAGTGTAGGGGGGGGGGGGGGCTGTGTTGAATGGAGAAAAAGCATTAACTATAATGAGAGATGTTATTATAACAATGGCAAGTTAACCTGTCCTGTCTGAAATCATCCAATTACAAAACTAAATCAATACAGCCATAAGTAAGAACATAAAATAAGGTCGGTGAATTAATATCACTTAATTTCAAGCCCAAATTCAGATTGACAGTTCCTGTCATTATAAAGACATTCATTGTACATACATGCATAGTACAAACCTTAATTGCTCTAGAATTTGTAAAATGATATATAACTTCAATGCATTGCTTGCCACACAAATTAACATTCCCAGCTTTGGGTTCACTAATAACAAAGTATATTTCACATTCATTGTCATATTTAACAAAGTGAATTAAATATCAAAAATGATATATAAATAACCTTCACTGAATTTAACATATTATATGCAAATTCTAGAATATGGAATTTAGGTAATACTGTTAGATGTATATCAAGCTGCAAGGTAATATATAACAGTATATTTCAAGTTTGATAAATAACATCAACAAATGCCAGCACCACCCTGTTTCTCTATCATATTAACAAGCATAATAATGTATGACTGCCCTTGGAACAATAATACATAGCAGAGCATATTTATGATATGATAATGTAATGATATGATTCTCTAGGTCAACAATTGCAATATTAATACACATCTTATTGCCCCACTAATGCTATTCAAATACTACCCAGCAATTGAAGGGATTTGGGTAATTTCATCCCATGGCACAAAATGGAAGAAATGTTTACAACTGGGTGGAAAAGAGGTCGCTGACCATGTAGGCATTCACTGTTTTGAGCAAATTCAGCATGGCGAGGACAAATGCAGTGTATTGACTGTAAAATTTTGTGTTTGACCCCTAAGTAATTTACTAAAGATGGGATGCATCTTATACATTGATGAGCCTTATTCACGAGAGTTTACAGGTTGCAATAATATATTGTATTGCTCGTCCCAATTGATAAATCACAGTATTTCAGGGGTGTATAATCTGAAATAGCCGATTGTCACGCATTATTGAATAAGTTCAAGTTATAAATAACATTATTGCTTAAGCTATAAACAACATCATCTAACATGTTCAAACCATGAATAAACCGGAAATATAACTTTCAAATCTTGATCAGATGCATAAATTAACGTAAGGGATTAATCAACCATGGAAGTCATATATACAGATAATTTATCTAATAAATGATTGAAATTGTAGCAACATGTCTTTCTAGTCTCCATTTTGCTGTTCAGCATCACTTTCTGCCACTGAATTTGTGGTTCATACTGAAAATAATGGGTAGCTGGGGACACAAACCCTGCAATAATTGGGTCATGTAGAAGTTTTCAAAACAGATATCATAACAAATATGCATTTTAAAAGACCCACTTCAAGTTAATCACGTAGACCACATTTCATAAATCATGGGTGGGAATTCGATTTTGCCGCGCCATTCACAAGAAAATCTTTCTTCCTCCACCAAGTGTCTATGTTTCAATGAGCGTAAATCAACCAGCAGCATCAGTAATCGGGCTATGCGTATTCTATCGTGCGGGTAATCTCTGCGCACGATGTAATCTAACAGTTCAAGCATTTCATCTTGACAATTTTGAACTTGATCTGGTTTTAGCAACTCCCCTCGATCTGAAACAAACCATGATATTCTGAAAAAAACACCTTAAGTTTATATTTAAGACATTTTGTTTATGCTAGAGATGTATTGAAGAGTATAAAACTGCTTACAACTGCCAACATATTTCCCCCCAGATATAACTGTTTTGTCAGAAATGTGTTGATAAAAGTCACTTTTCTCTACATCTTAAACTATGGTGACTACTGTGGTGGTTTTTGTGCTATCAGTAGTAGTCCAAATATTAAGGTCAATTCAATGTGTGTCACTGATTAGCAATACTTTAAATCAATGGTTCACTATGGGAAAAAACTTTCAGGTTAACACTAACATGCATTTAACACCAGGGGGATAACCAAAATTGTCATGTGAAAGACCATAGGTTGAAATATCCACTCGATTTGCATTGAACAATGACTGTTTATGAAAGCATTTTATCAAAATTTGAAGTGTAAAATTGAACCAATCAGTCTGAACTTTTTTTTTTCTCCAGTTCACCTTGACAAAAAATATATTACACCCAGTATGGTATATGCTAATGATGTTATGCTAATGGTTTTTAAAGAAGAACCAGTAATACCAGTTTGCCCAAACCAAACACATCATATGCTAGGGTTTAAGCTGCAACTCTTTAATACAAACATCAACTTACCAGTGAAGAGCAGCTCCATAGCTCCCAATATGGAACATTCAGAGTCGTTCAATTTAAGCTTGTGGATTCTTGTGACTATTTGAAATAAATATTGGACATATTCTGTTGAATGCAATTTGCACATGCCTTCGAAGTCTATAATGGGGCCGTAGATTGGACAGAAGAGACACTTCTCAGGGTTGAATGATCTGTGAGCGGCTATCACCCATACCTCAAACCGAGACACTGGAACAAAATGAAATTCATATAAATATTGGTGGTGACATAAAATTATGACACTGTATACGCAGACATTTGTGCATTATTGTAAAAGACAAAAGGAGCTCGGATGTTCATTCCATTTTAAATGAGGGAATTTGATATTCTCCAACACCTGCGCATGGCTGTGACTCTCCCTAGATTTGTCAGTACATGGATGACTTTCAGTAACGTGTGGTTTGTCAGGGTGGTTCCCGTGTATCAACTGTTCCATTGCCCAGGACTAACAGTTGCTGTTCCATTTTGTCAGGGTGTTGAAGCGAATATAAATCTATGATGAATCACATTGAGTTGAGTGCCAAATTGACAACCTGGCTACTGCACATCCCTTGATAAATTGGGATAGTGTGCCATTGTCGTTGAGAGAAGCACTTATACATTTCAAAATCAGTTCTCTCCTAGCCTCCAAGCTCAACACATCTCGCTCCAGAATTTGGGCAAAGTTCCATCTAACATTCGAAAATTGAAGCCAGCTAATAAAGTTCAAGATTCTAATAAACGCCAGGAGTTCGAGTCTTACTTCATCGTATCAAGTGCGTATTGTATGCATCTCCACACCACACAGATAATGATACGACAGTGTATTCTGCTGTATTAAATAACGAATATATCTAAGTCAGAGAAGTCATCAAGATCGAATGTTGCCAATTCTTATGTCTTCAATACACACACGTGAAAGCTACAGATGCGTATATATTCTACTTAAGGAATTATTGTCAATAGGTCCTTAAACATTTCTATATTTCTTCTGCTTTCAGTAATTACCATATCATGTTAGAAGACACCTATGGGATTCTTCAGTCATGAAACCCGAGTCAATGAATACAAAATTGGTTGCTAAATGCTCTTGCGTTTAAATACATGTTGCTGAATACAAATAGTTGCTTTCGCAAACTAGACAAGAGGTGAATTGCGTAAGTAGGTACTGAGATAAGACCAAAATAGAAATGAAGTAGCCTGGGATCTGTGATTGCTAAAGGAACGATTATAAAGGGTGATGAACTTCACACTGACTATCACTCTGGCACATCTAACAGCTAACCCGATAAGAGGTTAAAGGTCACCACTCCAAAGATAACAGAAGAGTACCACATTTGTAAACACAAGCACATCATCATGATCTACTCGTAGAGAGAGTGAGAGCAAGAGGGAGAGTGATCGAGAGAGAGAGAAAGAGGGTGGAAGAAAGAAAGAGAGAGAGAGAGAGAGAGAAAGAGAGGGAGAGAGAATATGAAGGACCATGTTAGTACTGATTAATCAACATTGATAAGGTGATAAGGAGACAGCTCCTGGAACAAAGTCAACAAGACGGAGGTGTGAAGTATGCAGCACCTACTTCAGTGATAACAGAACAATCATTACGTTTTTCAGATAACCCACAAGTGCGTGACAAGATATCGGCATGGTAAAAATGTCGGTTTTTTTATCACTTTTATCACCGAGATCAACTTCTACATATGATACCAACCACTGGTTGATGATTTCTTCTAACATTATAAAAACGTTCACATTCAGGAAAAGGAAGAAGGCTTGGGAAGAATTAATATCCAAAGTCAATAAGGCAGATTGCTTCATCTTTGACATGGATTATTATCTTTTTAATATCAGTGAATTGTACCATTTACCTTTGATGAGACTAATCTGGTCTTCAAGGGGTAGATCTTTGAAGCCAGGTAAGGCCTTGGCAAAGGCGATGAAACGTTTAATGGCCCTCTCGATACAGGGTATCATGTGTTTAATCATCTCACGACGTCCATCCACATCAATGCCTGTACTCTGATAGATCTTCATGTATTCATCTCGTGGAATAGGCTTCATGGTGCCAAACATCTCCTGCTGCAAATCTCTCTGCTCCTGGAATATGGTTATTGGGGAAAAAAAGACAGTAAAAAAAAATCATTGTTAAGAATTTAGTCAAAAAAGAATCCATGAGGAACTTACAAGAAATTCTTTTTCTTTTTCAGGAAGTTTTTCAAAGAACTCCTTGGAGTGAGGCGCCTGCTCTTTATGAAATGCAAGGATTTTCTGAGCTATATCTTCCAGTTCCCTCTCACGGTCATTGCTGGGTAATTTAAGGATTTTGTCTTTTTGTATTTTTCTTTGATGCTGCAGCTTTTTGACTTCTTGGATATCTTTAGTTTTCTTCTGGTGTGTGTACCTGCCAGTCTTGATTGCTGACACACAGAATGGCAATGCTATTCGAAACAAAACAAAACAATGACAGAATCAAGTGGATTTGACACATACAAAATGGCCATTCAAAGTAAACTCCAATGCAAAAAGATAACATAATTTAACCCTTTCAATGCACAAGATTCATTTCCTTTGGTCGTGTCCCAGATTAATTTGGTCAGGGAACTGAAACTAAACTTGAAAGAATAAACAATGGAACAATCATGGCAAATGAAGATGAACATTTCAGAAAACTACAGCCCCAGTTTGATAGGTAACCAATGAAGCAGCCCCACCTGTTTTAGGACATGCCCAGTGTTAAACATTTCTGGTATCTGCAGTAAGCGCAAGAGTTCCTCTTCCCAGGGACGATTTCACAATCACCATCACCAATACACTTGTACATGACTTTCCGCTGCAAAGAGCGTCGGAAGAAACCCTGCCAGAAATAAAAAAACAACAATAAAAAATGAGCTGTGATAACATCAGCACAGAAATAAACATCAATAAAGATATCGAGAACCAAAAGGTCTCACCCAGTTTCAAACCACTCCTTCAAAAAGAAATAAAAAGCTAGCATGGACCAGACTAATGAACACACCACAAATGCTGACAAGGCAATTTCACCTATCTCATCCTCTCATCAAAACAGGTGGATAAATCTTGGTGACATTTGATGACATACCTTGCAGGCTTCACATGTGTTGGCCCCATAATGAAAACCTGAGGCTTTCTCTCCACAGACTCTACACGGAGGTAACAATGGGATGTGACCAAGCAGCCCCGATGAATCTGCTTCTCCTATAGGTGGCACTGTATCCATTGCATCTTCATGTGGTCAATGTCAGCAGATGAAATGAACGGTAACTAGGCTGAACAAGTCTCAGGCATGGGAAGCTGTATAAAACATCAAGTACGGATATTAGAAAAGAAGATTAAAAGTAGGCGATATTGCATGCACATGACCTGTAATATCACTCATGTCACCAGGCATATGACTTACTTAGTCAATAAAGTCAACCAGTGTAACTTTCTCAGAACAAAACAACAATCACATCTTCAAATGGTTTATCCCCACAGCGCTCGATCCTATGTATGGGCAGCACATATGTTGAAACACCATACCAATATTCAATGAAAAATCTCGAAAATACCTCTAATATTTTAATAAAGTGCATGACACGGGGATTCAACATCCTCCCTCCCCATGAACCTAAAGGAAATGATGGACAGACCGGAAGCAACCATCTAGTTAGAGCAGTGTTTTCTGCATGATTTTGAACTCACCATCACAACATACTACAACATGGACAATATTTTACCTTGGAGTAAACAACATTTTTCCTGGTTGTACACTCCTTAATTGATTACACCAGATATCTTGTATGTTCATACACTGTGTTCAATTTAACTCATGTGTCCAAAAGGGCTGAGTGTTCAATGAAAGTGTCTGCACATGTTCCTTAAGTGCATCCAATATCTTATATGTTGTTGTAAAAAAAGAAACCTCCAAGCAACTAGAAACATTACAGCAGAGACGATAGGGCTTACCTTGGTACAGTACTTTAAGAATGCTGCTGTAATCCAATGTGAGGCAAGCATTGCCATGCATAAGAATCACGTGGAATTTGCTCTGCATTTATCATTAGTTATCAGTCGAGTTACTACAGTAGTTTCATTGAGTATGGTATGTGTAAAATTATCCAGTTCTGTGGATACGGTTTATCATGCTTAACAGTTGCTATAAGGATTATTTTACATGCTGATGAAACAATACAAGATCCCTGACAAATACACCCCTGATCTTTAGGAGAAATTTTCTTTGTTTGTTTGGCAATGATGTTCTTTCAGTGGAATAAAGTGAATTTGGTGGGGGCACTTTCTAGTAAGAGTGGCGCATGAACAAATATCTAACTACGAAAGTTTGACTCATTATTCTCAATCATGTTTGCCGTGTCCAAATATTTTGACCCAGTTGAAGATCTATAATATAGTCTCCGTTTTTATCCCCTAAGATATGAAACCTTTTACAATGCATTCAGTATAAATACATGTTCAATTTGGGAGAAATTATGAGTGGTGATGAAAAGAGTTAATGTGTTGGTTATTACATTGGACTTGTTTGCATGAGATTCAACTTTAAACTCAGGGGAGCCAGACCTAATGTGTTCTTAAACTCATCACTGCTGACTTGTTTCAGATGTAGGCAAAGAATCTTCTCCGCTGACTGTTTACTACTTTTAATCTCTCATGAAGCCTATAAAGTGATATCAGAATGCCATCCATCAGGATTGAGGTAACATACCTACTTCAAACAGGGATAATCAAACAACTGATAGGGCATAATCTGCTTATGTACTGTTTTCATATTGAAATATTGAGATTGGTCTCAATCAGAAGCCACAAGGAGATGTAGCAGAGATATAAAGACGGTACGAGATGAACAATTCGTTGGTCAGTATACTCCGTTCCATTAGTAGCCCTACATGACGTCAGAGTAGACTTATTTATTTATATTGCCGTTCGACTTGTGCTAATCCGTTAGCTGACTTGCAAGTGTCATACTGCTCAGGCTGAGTAGTATGACACTCACAAATCAGCTAGTCTCAAACTTGGACGTAATCTTCCAGGGAATAGAGGTAGCCCTGGAGGACGTCTTTGTGATATGCATATCACCATCCGACCAGGGGTAGTAGGGTTAGGAATAGGGGTATTGACCCTTAGTTCCACTAGTTTTTGGCCAAAACGATGTCTATGTAGACTGATACATAGAATGACGATGATATGTCTGCACAGGGCGGTACCTACAGGGCTATACAGTACTGAGTTTGACTGCTAACTTCGCATGTCAGCCATACATCAGTACAAAGAGGCCTCAGACTAGCTCTGCAGGACATCTATTTGATATGTATATCACTGTCAGACCGGCAAGAATATAAGAATAGTTGTATTGACCCTTAGTCCTAGAGTAGAGGACTTGGGCTTAGCCCTACACTACAGTACAGTACAGGACGTCTATGTAAACTGATATATAGAATGATAATGAAATAGTATGTCCGCAGGGCTATACGGTTCTGAGTTCAACTGATGACTTGCATGTCAACCTGTCAACCTAGCCCTCCGACTAGTATATAGTTATATTACCGTTCGACCGTAGCTACCTTCCATTGACAGCGTCAACCGTACATCAACAGATCATTACATCATTACACTTACAGTTAGTGGTTACAGCCTACAAGTACAACTACAAGTCCAACTACAACGTCATTTACGACCTAAGACATATTTATTCAGACGCATTTACCTCAGGTAAATGTCTTGTATGTGTTTACATGCGTCGTTGACACTATCACTCACCAAAATCTAACGCTTTCGGTTCACGACGAAAGGAACCCGCGTTACACTTGCTAAAGCAGGTGAGGTCTTCGAAGTTGCAGACGATACATATCAACCCAGCCTGGAAATATATACAAATTTCAGCCAAAAGCTATTTGTCAATTTGAGATCTCGTGAGACAAATAGCTTTCCGCTGAAACTTGTACATTTCCGAGCTGGTATGGTTCTAATCTTTTGCGCCAACTTCATTTTCAACGAAATAGCACTGTTTCGTCTTGAATATAAATAGCAATACTGATGCATGCTGTTATTAGGTCACCATGACAAAGTTGCATGTTTGATATACCTTAATCTTCTTAACACTACAATAATGGATTGTTTAAATCACCTTGGTTAAATTTTACAAGAAATACATTAGAAGAATGTGGTATATATGGAATATGTAGGTATGTGACAAGAAAAATAACTACTTTAGAATTCAAGTGATTTTTTTTATTCTGATAGAGCTTAATAAAAGAAACAAAATGACACCAAGATTGTCAAAATATGTTAAGAAATAAGAAAGTTATGTCGATTTTAGTCCAATGAAAACTAATTAATTTGTCCCTCTGTTTTGCATTGACTAGGCCAAAATAGTGTGATCCGGGAAATGAATTAGCCTTAACTTTCTAGTTTTTCAAGATAATTCAATGAAATTTTCAGGACATTGCTTTGATCTGATAATCAGTTTTCAACAAAACAGGGTTTCATATCTTTATTAGAAAAAATTATTAGCTAATAAAGGGGCGGAAATTATATCAAATTTTAAGAAAGAGATGTGAGAAGATATATCAAGTGCCTTTGCAATCAGAAAAGAATTGCGAAAGATAAGAAACACCAGATTAATATATATCATAGAAATGTATCCCAGAGAATGTCAATATATTCAGAGCAATATATAAAATATCAAACCGAGGTGAGTACAGAATTCAACATTTTTCAATCAGAAATAACTAGTTCTCCCAGTAACAAATCAGAGGCTGCAGAATAAACACGAAACATCAGTATCCTGTGCATCATTGTATTCTTGGTCTTTCAGTCCAATATGCAATTTTGTACCTTTTCCACCCTTTTACTCTCCCATGATTTATCAATTTTTATCATTATATGTGAGTTCACCATCCAAATCCCAAACATTTTTTAACAATGCGAGTTGCCTTGCCAAGTCCATATTCAATATGGACCAAATCACAACTCGCCTGGTGGAGGGTCAACCACCTTCCGACTCCCAGTATGGGAATCAAAAGTAGTAAACCAGAATGATATTCTGTCGCATTTACCTTGAATATGGACCATCCAAGAAATAATCAATTTTAGTAAATTGAACAATGTTGTAGTCTAACTCACCAAATAATCAAGCTTTATATCAAAACGGCTGAATTCAATATGGCTGATTTTATCAAGGCTGCACGAAACTGGTTACTTTTATCATAGAACCTTCAGTTCGAACAGCTTACTATGAAAAGTGAATCCCCATTTCCAGACATTGGTTTGAAATCAACCCTGACCATGATCGTGTCTTTTATCTAAGATAATAATGATATTCATTCGCGTTTACCTTGAAGTTCCCCTTTCTAGTTTTTTGCAATACGAGATATTCAATTTGGTGTATCACCATACCCATAATAATATGGCTGAGGAAAGGCTGGCCAAACTGGTCGTTAAACTCTTCGACATAGAAGCTGTCAAGTTCGGACAGTTTACTATGAAAAGTGGTCTATTATCCCCAGTATATTTTGATTTGCGAGTGATCGTGTCTTTTCCTGAAGTAATGGTAAGAAGGGTTCATATACTTGTTTCACTCATTATCGCTCATGAACATGCCGTTATGACGGAACGTTGGTAAAACTAATTCAGCTCATAATACGTTTGGCAGGTTAGATATTAGCTAATAGATGTCCCTAATATAAGATGAATGATTCAAAAGTTTTTCGCTCTTTCCTCAATATATTTGTATATTTAAATGGAAAAGGATTTTGCACCAATTTTGGTGATTTATCATGCTCTGGGAATAACCTAGCCCGGTGTCACGTGCAGAAAGTAGCGTTATGCACAAAGTAGCGAAAGGCGGCACTGCGCATGCGCGCAAACCTCGGAAAGTAGCACAGCTCAAGCGCGCGGGGGATCAGAGTTGCGCTATGCATGAAATATTAATGTGTGTGTATGCTAGTATACGCCCCTAAAACTTTCTGCATGTGACATACTCCGAGTATTAAGGCAAACAAAATGACAAAGGCATGATTATTTCAAATTGATAGAGAGTAGGGCGAATAAATATTTCACGATTAACCAGTGCACCACATTTTGCTTGCATTGGGGTAGACAAAGAAACTCCGCCTCTGACAGCTCCGCACTGTTTACTACTTTCGTTCTCTCACATCCGAGCTGTAGAGGCGAAGCGCCACCTGTGAAATTTCTATGGTTCCGAAGTCAAAACGACCGATGAACTCGCTAAAAACTTACCAAAGCCCTCCAAGCAGAACTAATTGTTCTGTTTGAGCACTAAAATACGGCACATCATGAAACTTTGTTCAAAAACTTCCACAATGCAACATAATGAAGTCAATTCCCGTTAATTCGCTATGATTTTGCTCATGTTTTCGAGTCGAGCAGTAGCCATGTTGGAAAACAATTTTAAAATTGTGTTGGATTTCGTTGATTCTGTTAATTAAGAGTATGACTGTTGTTGCACTCTAGGCAAGATTGATGGTAAGACATTTATGGATATGAAAATCTATGCTTTTTAAACTGTCCCTTGTCTGCATTGCGAGAAGGAGCAAATTTGCTTATAACGCTCAAAATTCTGCTATACGGACCCTCGCCCCTAAGGTGTCATCAGATCATCAAAACACCAGGGGTGAGTTGCCTTACCTAGCATTGGGGTAGGTCTCTACGGCAGACCTAGAGGCCTTATGTAGATCTAGGAATAACCAGAAAAGTTTTCAGTTTCTTGAGACTGTTTGTAAGCTATACAATGATGAACATGGAAGCCAATGTTTTTTCTTGCCAGATATCTTCATTTTATGTGTCTGTGTGTTGTGGAGGGTGGCTGGGGGTATCTTTGGATGGGGGAGATGGTATTTGTCTATGTTGTAGATGCAATCTATTCAACTGAATTAAAGGTCAAGGAAGAATCAAGTGCCCAAAGTCTATTCCAGCACGTGATAGAGAGATTATGGAAGACTATGGGATTGTGGTGGAATGTTACATTGTGAAGTTGATGTATTGCTTTGATACATTGTGGTGCCCCAGCATCCTACTGCAGTATATGGTATATGTTTCCACAGCTGGAGGTTGCTGATCAATTATGGGAAGCCGTTCGCTCTGCTCAGTGCCAATACTCCTCTCTGTGTGGTGTACCATACACTGCCCTACCCATAGCTACGGTACCTGTCTTTTACTTCTCTAGGAACTGTGTGGTCTGAGAAGACATGATGGTGGCTGAGACCAGTGGTGGTGCTATGATTCATGTGGAAAGTTGTGTTGGAAGTGGTGTTTGAAGTTGAGTATGTGTGGTAAAGTTGAGTGTTTGTTGTAAAGTTGAGTGTTTATGGTAAAGTTGAGTGTTTGTGGTAAAATTGAGTGGATATTTAAAGTGCAAGTAACGTCTATTTTCGAATCCCTAATCAAAGTGGAATTAGATGTATTTCAGCCTGTGAAAGACGTTTCCGACAATATTTTCGTCCATAGATGTCGTTTTGTGTGTTTTTCAATATTTCCATCGATTTTTCGGACCGTTTTGGCATATGCGCAAAAAACGACGGCCATTGGCTCCTGAGTTTGTGACGTCATATGTCACCGTCCAGCCGGATAGCGCAGTCATTTCCTCGTTTGTTTACATGGGAACTGTGGTAGGTGTGAGCATAATCGTATTTTATACCGTCATCATGTACATCATATACCGCAACGAATCACATAATTTAATGTGGCATGGAGTACTTGTTCGCCTAGAATACATTAAATTGTGATAAACTTCTATTATGTTGGGTGAAAACGTCAACCAAAGGGGACCGAGCGATAATACAGGCAGTACTGGAACAGAGGTCTGCACCTCGATTTCAGGCCCGTTTAATGGTTATCAATGATTGATTCACCATTTGCCTGTCCTGTTACGGAGAATATATTTTCTTGTGCTTTTATTTGATTTAATCGCAAATGAAAACTGATACTACATTAAATGGGGATTTCACTCGATATTTCGCTTTTGCTATAAATTGAATAAAATTTCAATAATTTATATTCTCCTTGACAACAGAAAATATCAATTTTATTTTAAATATTGGCACTGGTTTTGGGAACCGAGACCTATCAGGGATAAGCTGTTACAATTGAATATACCTCTCCAGTGAATTGTACAGGATCCAAGTTCAGTGACATGTTTATGACTACATATATCATAGGCCTTTAAAGAGTTCAAGGCCTTACACTAGTTCTTTGAATTACCTGGGGTACCAACCTCAATAATACATACTTTATCTTGTCCTTATTAGTTTTATATTTATTACTTACACCTAGTACAGTGCATAACTGCCATTATACTTTGCTTTTATTATATGTCAAGGGAGCAAAATGTCCTCATCTTCCTCATATACAGACAACTCCGGAAGCGATGAGCTGGATTACAGCAGTGAGTGTTTGTCTCACCAAGAAGAGGAACTAGGAACCTAAGGGGGGCATACAGG
The DNA here is from genome assembly GCA_034190875.2 of Urechis unicinctus. NCBI lineage: Eukaryota > Metazoa > Annelida > Polychaeta > Xenopneusta > Urechidae > Urechis > Urechis unicinctus. The sequence goes on along the minus strand of CM067358.1, from coordinate 6,941,754 downwards.
CATGCAGATTTGAACCTCCAGCTAAGACAAGGCCTGCAAATTCTCCTCAAAAAGAAGAGGACTTGAGCCGACTGGGTAACAGCACTTGGTATTGGCACATTTCAGTCCAAACAATCTTTGCAGATATTTTTCTCTTTACTTTACAGTTGTCCTTAAGTCTTGCTTCAAGTCATCTTCTTATTCATGTTTTATGTCAATTTTTTGTTTGCTGAAAAGCTAGTTATTCATTGTAATTATGTTCTGTACTAGGTGCTCATGTGGGCCAATGATTACAGTAGCAGAGAGTAAATGCTGCCAGGAAATTCCACAAGTTCTCGAGAAAGTAATCTATGGGTGCGTCCTGTATTACAGCACACCCAGGATTTGTCTCAGGGTTCCTGCGTCCCTCGACACTAGAAATAGCATATAGTGCTTATATCCAGAGGTACAAGAAGAAAGTTACTACTCAGCATGAGTGAATATACTTAAAAATGGTCTGGTTCAGATGATAACTGATGAAAAATATTCATGTACTCTTTTTATTGCAGGTTATTCCGATTCACTGCATATCGGCAGTTGGTACAGTGGTGATGGGGTAATCTAGGCAGACATCATAGAGTGCCACTCCCAGCTTGTTCTGTACTTAAAATTAGAGATGATTTCCCAAGGGTGAATCAGTTTATGTTGGTTTCAAACTGCCAGCATTACAATAATAAAGGGACAAAAAAGCATTATGTGTCTTATTCTGTTATTTACATTCAGCTATGATGATACTACATGCTGATGACAACCAGCAACAAAATTCAGTTAAGGCCAGTCCACCTAATTTATTATACCATATGCATAAAATGATAGGAAGCATCAATTCCAAAATCATGACATACCTGCAGGGCATCTTGCTCCTGTATCCTGTATCTCGTACTAAAGATATTTTATCACTCAAATAACAGTATGTTAACAGTCGTTTAATAATTTTTGCAGGATATTTTATATATCCTGTGCCATTGCACATCAATCATCATGATTAAATTTTGCGGGCACATTATACAAATAATGCTTATGCAATTCTGCTCACAAATACCAACAATGTCTTATTCAATAGAAATGGCAAAATATATACACCAGTCCAACATATATATTTACAAAAATTAATTCTCAGCAAGCCACAAAGAGGAATCATATAACAGTGTTTGAGTTTCACCACAGCTTAGCTTACCTCAGACCCATTTAACATTCAAATTAAGTCATAAAGCCATACACATGCTGGATGATTTGAAAATAAAAATGGTTAATATTGTTGTTTAACATCACTTTCAACATCAGAGGTCATATTGTGGCGGTTACCTCACCAATGATGTTTAAGATGATAGGTCCACAACTGTGGTCTAGCAGGGTGGGTGTTTGTCTAGTTTCCCAAATGTGGCAAGTTCAAATCCCACTGTGTGCTATGCACGGTGGTGCCATTTGGGCGATTGGATCTTAAACTCCAATGTTTGTTCGTCATCTTACACCACCAGTTTGAAATGACCTTTGATGTTCAAAGTGAATTTTAACCCCAATATTTACCATTTATTTTGTATGATGATAAGAAATAGTTATGTCCTTGTGCACTTGTTAACAGATAGGTAAAATTAAATGTTACAAGCTTGACTTAGCTGAAGCCAAAGCTGAAAAATAAACAGGGCTTAGATATTACTTGTAAACAAGCAAATATCAATCGGCCAACCACCAATATAATGCTTAGGCCACCACCATCAACTCCATCACCACCCCTCCCCTACCCCATCACTACCACCACCATCATTCATCATCACCTTTAGATACCTTACTACATGACTCATCTAAAGAAGAAACCTCTCCATATGCTGCCTCTCAGCCTCCTCCTTGTCAGGGTAGTCATACATTTCAGCAAGTGCACCTGGTTCATTGGTCATCACGGATGTACTTATTGATACTCGTGTGCCTATCGGTGATGATGCAGTCCAACTGGAGTCCTTGGTCATCCAAAAGAAATGACATGCTTCGTTTGAGGCCCTAGATGCGAATTATTGCAGTACTGGTACTCACATATTCGCACAATGATGATACAGACTGGAAGACATAAGGGTAAAGTTATATGAAGCAAATTTGACAGTAGGCCAGAACTGACTCACTGAGCACTGGGCATCGTCCGAGGATTGTTTAGGACAAGTGTAAGCTACTGTCAGGCTAGCATACATCTACATATTGCAGCCTGACGAGACAAATCTATATGTTATCTGTGAAACAGCCTTATAAAACTTGAGACGCCCCACACTGATCACTACCGGCCATGTCAATTTTGTCAACGGGCAAGTGCAAATTCTGTTTTCAAAATCAGTACGGAAACATAACTAATGAATTCTAATTCGACTTTCATATGGGAATTGTAAGGATGAGTATACTTACAGATTCTCAAGAAACCATGGATACAAAAACGCTTATGAGTTTCTGTAAATAGCGATAAATTAGTACGACAGCTAGTTCGCGAATAGAAACGGCGTCCGTGGTAACATAGATCTTCTGGTGACATATGACGTCACAGCGCCTTCGTTCATCTTCGGTGTGTGGTCGGGAAGTTCCGGAATGTGTTGTTTGTTTTTGCTTATTTCTTGTTTACTACGCGTCGGATCGAAAAAAGAACTGCGAATTATTGATCAGAAAATCGCGTTCTATAAGATCCCGAAAATTCATATTTTACCCATTACTTGCACTTTAAAGTTGTATGGTGACATTTTCTTGTCAAACCTAATTCTTGATCTATTCCAGTGTTCACAGTGATAATTGCAATTCACAGGCTACCCATCTTGTTCATGCAGTAGTTCTCAAAAGTTAGAAAAGTATTTCCTGTTCGATTGGCTCAGGATCAGTATCCTGGGAGGTTTTTTCTCTGTGTTTGTGTGGAATAACCAATTTATTTTTGATTCTTAGTGTATGTCTACCAAAAACAACATCCCCATGTTGATACGGAGGAAGGAAGCGAAAGGTTACGGCACCAAGAAGATGATTGAGGGACGTTTCCAGCAAGGTGACACCTGTCTCATCGTGGAGGACGTGGTCACCAGTGGCTCAAGCGTCTTGGAAACAGCACAGGTAATTGTAGATGTCTGAAAACACTTTTTTTTACTGACTGAAAATACATTCTCTATAGTAACTTGTAACTGTTCTGAAAAATGATCATTTCTTGCTTGGTTGTTAATCTTATTTGACCAAGTGCTCTACAAGGTTTGCAGAAGATTCCCTGGCAGTTTTTGACATATGCTAGACATTATAGTGGAAGCTATAACTTAACTGATGTATCATGTAGTGGCTGTGGTGCATGTGAGTAGAGTCTGGATGAAGTTGGGCTGGTAGTACAAGATGCTGTTGTGCTTCTCAATCGACAACAAGGAGGCGCTGAAAACCTGGCAGCTCGTAACATCAACCTCCATAGGTCTGTATCACTTGTCATATCTGCATCCCTCAACCATGATTTGTCCTGGAATATGCTTTAACTTCTGAAGGCCTGGTATATGCTGTGACCTCTGATGACCTGGTATATTCTGTGACCTCTGATGACCTGGTTTATGCCATGACCTCTGATGACCTGGTTTATGCTGTGACCTCTGATGACCTGGTATATGCTGTGACCTCTGATGACCTGGTATATGTGTTGGTGTTGTACACAGTATTTGCACCATATCCAAACTGATGGATATTCTTCATGGCGCTGGCAAAGTGGACGCGGATATGGTGACCCAAGTGAAACAATACGTGACTGACAACAAAGCCCCACCACCTCCCTGCCTCTCTACTCCTGTTAAACCGGCCAAGGTCACTGTCTTGATTTAAACACTTTTACATTGAGTTTTGTATTCTTTGCTTTGTTATTGCAGACTGCATTTGAGTAATTGATTGGTTTACAGCAATTGACATACAAGCAGCGCTCTGACCTGTGCCAGCACATGTTGTCGAGGCAGCTGTTTGAGATTATGAATGATAAATGCACCAACCTGGCTCTGTCAGCTGATGTCACCACAGCAGCCGACCTTCTCAAGGTGGGTCAGGAGGTCTAATTGGATCATTGTAGGTGTTTAGTGAATTTGATAAGATTGGTTCCCATGAAACAACCAAAACAGGTTATCTTTTTGGGGGATTTGAGATGGCATGCCAAAGAGAAGGTACAGATGATTTGGCTAAATAAAATCAGCACCATTGATCAGGAGGTGTGGAACGTCATGTTGAATGAATTAGAAATGACTATGGTTATTTTATCAATGAAAGATTGAACTGTTTGTTTAACTTGTATAATTTCCTTTTTGACACCTTCCTTTAGTGCTTGTGGTAGAAAACTTTTAAATTTTGCCAAACAGCTGAGTGTCAAGTTCACTGAAGATGTCGTAACCATTTGGAGCATTTGGATTTTTATGACAAATAGAATCAGCACATTATCATCTGTGACATGCTCGTCATTTGTATGGATGTCTGTCATGTATTTGTTATGTGTGTTGTTTACCAGCTTGCAGAATCTCTTGGACCTCATATATGTGTCCTCAAAACTCACGTCGATACAATCGAAGACTTTTCAGCTGATATCACTGAAAAACTCTCTGCTTTAGCAACGAAACACAACTTCCTCTTATTTGAAGACAGGTAGAGTTATAATGTAAGGTACAATGACTTACTGATTGTTATTTAGTTTGAAGGCAACATGGAGTGTTATACAATATTTAGTTGGGTTATAAATCACACTTGTGTATATGAAAAACTACCTACAATTTTGCCTTCAAAATTGGTACAAAACACATCTGTGTGATGGCAGATAGTTTGATTAAAATGTTGGTATTTTGCAGCGCCCCTTATTAGTTTGATGAATTTTGGTACCTTATGTCAATGCATGAAACTCTGGGTGGGACTAAATCAAGGTACATCTTAAGCTGGTGGTATGTTGCGGAAAATAAGTCATGTCATAGCCAAATTCATGTTATATAGGGGCGCACAAAATCAGGTTCTGATGTTATGTGTATATGTATGTTTTTATACTATATTTTTATATATACTTATACGTAACTTAAACATTAGTGAACTATTAGTTAAATAGTGTTTGTCTTTTGTGTTCACAGGAAGTTTGCAGACATTGGTAACACTGTGAAGAATCAGTACGGTCTAGGGATCTACCACATAGCGGAGTGGGCTCACATTGTAAATGCACATTCACTGCCAGGACCTGGTATTGTCCAAGGCCTGAAAGAGGTGGGTTTCATTCAAAGCCATCCTCCTCCTTCTTAAGAGTAGTGGAGGTATTGATATAAGAATGGTGTTTTGTTTTATTTTGAATGTTCACTGGATTTTCATAGCTTAATTAGTTGCCAGATGTGGGCTGCTAGGGTTGTTGGCAGTTACAGGTTGTTTATACATATTTAGTTGTGTATTCTAATTAGTTGTAAAGTGTACATTTAGACTGTTATTGGTTGCTAGTGTCTTCCATGGGTCTTGGATATTGGTTAGACTTTCAGAAATGCTAATGGCTTATTAAGACTAAGTCTGGCCAAATTGGTTCCCAAAGCTATTGATAACATTACTGTTTTGAAAGAGGTGCAGTTTTAAGTCAATTTTCTCTAACTTTTGATCTATAGACCTCATTATAACATGTTCGGTGATATCACTGTTTGGCATCATCTGCAGATTATCAAACCCTCTGATTTGTAGTTCAGTAGATTAAAAAGTGTCTTCCAAACCATAATACACTTTCTGCAGGGCAAGTGACCTAAAAACTGCCAATCCGATGGCCTTGTGCGAAAAAACCTTGGCTTTTGATCATTATTTGTGTCCAAATGGTGATCAAGTTATAGAAAAATGATCCCTATATATTTATCATTAGCTGAAGGTCGTATTGGCTTGGTCGTTAAGACTATCATAAGCTGAAGGTTGTATCGGCTTGTTTGTTAAGACATGTCTGGGTATCAGTAATGGGTTGCCCTGTGGAAGCCACTCAGACTCTGTTTGATTCTCTCTCCCATTGCTCCACATACCAGAGTTTTAGCCACTTCAGATTATCAGGTATGGTTATCACTCATTAAGGATTCATTATTGTTTACCATTTTTGTGTGGTTATTAAAACGACAGTTATCCTTACCAAGTTATTGGGAAAACTTAGTTAAAGAATTTTTTTCAATATCAGCCCCTTGAAGACATCCTCCTAACTTAGTTTACAAAATATGCAAATGTGTAGTGCGATGGATTGACTAACTGTGGTTGAGCATGCAAACCATTTGCCAGTATTATGGATCAAACTCCCCCATTCTCATAATGTCTACCAAATGCCATATTTGTTCTTTTTTTTTAAGTGCTATAAAAATTAGCTATCTGACTTTACTAAGTTGGGAAACCGATTGGACTTGACTTAACTTCTATCATTTCCAGAAGTAGTAAGGAATTTGTCAGTCAAGATTTTGTCCCTGAATAATTTTTTGATGAAATGCACCTTGAATGTTTGGGATGTAGGTGGGCCTGGCTAGAGGACGTGGACTCCTGCTCCTGGCACAGATGAGTTCAGCTGGCAGTCTGGCACAGGGAGACTACACAAAAGGTGCATTCACAACTATTAACATAGTTAATCCTCGACATATAGCTAAACCTCACTTAGTATTAATCATGGTTCAGAGATCTGCTGTTGGAGAGACTCACTGAATAAGATGGACTTTTACTTTGCCTACAAAAAGACTTTTCTTTTTTCAACAAACCCAGAGACCGTGAAGATGTATGAGGATCACAAGGACTTTGTGATTGGCTTCATCTGCCAGGAGAGACTTTCAGACGACCCCTCCGTCATCCACATGACCCCTGGTAAGACTGGGTACAGGCACTCGAGTCATAAAACACCCCTCATCTCTGGCTTCTTATATGTTAAGTTTTTATATATTTGAAGCCAGAACAAAGGCTGTGTTTTTAATGATTCAAGTGCCTGTGAGACTTAATATGTCATCTCCTGGTTCCTAGATACCAGATTCAGCAAGTATGAACCCTAATGTCTGATAGACAACAATATGGTTTATTATCTTAGCAAACTGTGGGTTTAAATGCATTGACATATTTTATATTGTGTATAGTGCCCATGGTTTTTCAAATTTCAGTTTAGAAAGTTTTAAGACTATGTATGTGATACAGGTGTACAGTTGGCCCAGGGGGGTGACGCGCTGGGGCAACAATATCGAACCCCAGCCGATGTCATCACGGACAAAGGAAGTGACATCATCATCGTGGGTCGTGGTATCACTCAGGCCCCCAACCCCAAGGAGGCAGCCTTGATGTACCAGGAAGCTGGCTACAATGCCTACTTAGCAAGGCTAAATGATACCCAATGAACATTAATGATCTTACAGTTTTAGATCTGGTATTTGGCTGAAGTTGGTTTTGTTTGTCTGTTGCTGGGACCAATCTAGCAAGCAAGCATAATTTTTTTATTTATATATGCTTTACAGCTACAAGCGTCATAATCTCCTATGTAAAGCATCACGGTATTACTGTTGAGGCGATGCACACAGACTTAGCCCTATGATCTCTCTCATCCAACTCAGGAATCTCTGCTCACTAACAGTGCTTGCCTCAGCAAATCATAGAGTTATGATTATACCTTGCATGACACCTGATGTCATTCAGATAGCTAAGTGTGCAACATATTCATATGACTGCTAGTAACAGCCAGTGCTAAATGCCTCCTTTCTCATTATTACCTGTTAAACATATAACCTACAGTCATCAACGCTGTAAGGTTTAGGAGATAAGCAGCTTGCTTCTGCTTTCCTCTCCAGGATATTGGCTAGAATATTGATATGGTTCTGTATTCACATTCCTGTAACTCAGGTAGCAATTTTACAGGTGCCATGGCTTAGATGGTGATTTCTAGCGAAAAAGGGTTTACTTTAAATAAGTAGTTATTATTTCATTGTAGTTTTAGTGTTTTATAACCGAAGCATGCGAAATGTTTTCATTCGTTTTGGTTAAAGTAGATCTAAGCTTGACATTATGAGCAGTAGAAAATAAAACGTAATAACAGGATGACTTTGTTGTTGGTGATAGTAGTGTGTGTTAGACCTGGCACCAGGAGTCTGTAGAGGTGAAGTGGTCGGTGATAGAACTGGACAGCTGCTTCAGAGAACCAGGAGACTTTATTCATTGATATGTGGAAATTTGCTCTCTTTAGAAAACAATGCATGCACTGAAATCCATTTACTCACTTTCACAATTCAATTTACCAGCCCCCCCCCCACCACCTGGAGCAGACAAGCTGTGTAGCAACAAATTCATGTACAGAAGAGAGCTAATTATATTCTTTGTGAAATCATTCTACTGTGTAGTAAAAAAGTTGCATCACAATATGGCACATTTGGAGAAGCTAAAAATTTGAATATCACTTCATATTAACAGTAAAAAAAAAAACTATAAAATGATATGTTTTCTCTGTGTCATTAAGTTGCATCATGAGACTCGTTGTCAGTATAAAAACCTAGGAGTGTTGAAAAATAATGTCTTCTTCATCCATGCCAAGCTCCACGAGCAGTCTGCGATGCTCGTCAAGTGAGGTCACTAAGACGAAATCTGATGGTGAATTGTTCCCGAAGAAATAGTCTAGCACATAGTCCAAGCTGCACATGGGTATACAAACATTTTGCATCAAATACTTTTATCATTAATATTACAACATATTGGTCATGTTTAAAGCACATTATGTTGCCTGTAAAATGCTTAAGAGTAAATTTACTTACCCATTCAGTATATCCATTATGCGTATTCATTCATCTTGAACCTCTACAGAACTTGGTGTAACTTCTCGTCTTTGTAAATCTACTTCACAAGATACATAAGGGTCCATTTAACATTTACAAAATTTTTGGGGAGTGGGGGAATATGTTGCCGGGTGTTAGGGCCCAATATGGGGGTGGGCTGTCTGGGTAAGAGTTAAGTTTGAATAGGTACCTGGTACTGGGGAATGTAAACCTCTGGATTCCACTCGACTAACTCCAGAATGTCTGGGCTCAATACTGCACATTCATAGAAAAAAAAGGTGACACGTGCACAAGAAAATAGTCTTCATGATAGTTGGTGTACATCTAGCATTTACCACAGCTATAAATGACACTATTAGTTCTTTGGATGAATGATTTATATAGGCCAGTGCAAAAAAAAACAAATTATATTTTGTTATAACCATTCCACGAGGACATTGATACAAAGCTTTGATGTCTGTCTGCACATCAATATTGAAACACAAGCCATTGAACAGGACTGACTGAACAGGAACAGGAGGGAGCCGCTGAGCATCATCAATTGCCAGTTGTGCCTCTCCATAGCGCATAGTATCACAGCCATAGCGCATAGTATCACAGCCACTGTCCTTTGGCCAATCTATTTCACACACACAAGAGCTATCTACATCACACACAAGAGCTTATGGGGTATTTTTGCAACAAAAATACAGTGCCCCCCACATTAGCAGATCAATTCACACAAAAAGACTAATGGCTAGAATTAAATTGAGAATATGCAGGACTCCTCAACAACCATTTCTGGTAGATAAATTCTAGAGTTCCCCAAATACAATCAAACAAAGCCTGAAATATAATAATTCATTATTATTGTGTTAACCTTGTGGGTGATCAAATTGAGGCTCCAGAGCAGGATCATAGTTTTCTCCGTCCCCCCACGACAGATGCCCACGAGCTTCCCTGATGGCAGCATTATAATGGTGCACATTAGGATCATGTTTGTAAGCAAAGCGTACAGCTGGAGGGCCGTCAGAACCTAATGATGGAATGCTGAGAGCACAGTCCACTGAATTGTATGGAGTAAAGGAAGGATATCTCGTGTCGGAGTTAGAGCTATTCTCAGCATCCTGCATAGGAATATCTGATATCACAGAACTCGGTGCACCAGCAACTTGGAGCATGCTTATCTCTTCTTGATTATCAGGATGAATTTGGTTGGAGTCATGGTGCTCAGGTGCCAGCAGTGGAGAGTTAAAAATCTCGAGACCATGACCTGTCTGACTTCCTGTGTAAATAGGCTTTCCTAAATCCAAGAGAAAATGTTATTCAGTTGTAATTGTCATGAATGCAGTGTATGATAAGGGAAGAGCATCAAGGAAATTAACGAGCATCAAGTGAAAAGTATTACGGTTATTCTGTAACTGTTTTCTTCTTGATCTCCAGCGTCTGATAACAATGCTGCAAAGATGCACACAAAGGCAGTCCAACCACATTATAGTGAACACTCACACATAATACAGGCAATTTGTACAACATGCTGGCAAACAATAGCCCAGTATGCTACAGATTTGGGAGAAATAAAATGCCATTGGTTCCTCACATTTTAAATATACAACATGAGAATCTACAATTGTAGAAATGCAATAGTCACTCACTATACAGCTATCCAGACCAAAACTGTGGCAATAACACTCATGGTAATAACCAAAATAGAATAACGAAGAGTTATGTTCTTTGGTGGTTCCTCTGTAGATAGATACTCTATGGCATTCAACGTAGAAGGCAGAAGCATTCCATCGGTGAAGTTCCGTGCGGGGAGTGCATCCCAGTCTGCTTGCACAGAAGAGACAAGACATTAAGACTACCAAAATAAAGATGAAAATAACACAAATTCTGGTTGACGACAGTTGCTTTGGTATATGTGCACCATGATTGACATGGGTATTATGGAAGATGTTACAGTAATCAAATGAAACTTGCAAATAGTAACACAAAAACTGATATACAAACTGACAGCTATGGACATGGGGGCAGTATATTGTCTTACTGGGGCAATAGGCATCACACGGATAAGCTCCAACCTCTTGTACATCACATATACTGCTGCAGTCCCTGCATGCTGTCATGGCTGGGTCACAGAACTGTGTGTTATCATCACAGAGGTGATGGCATGAATGCTGGCATGTGTTGGTTTTCAGATGACACTGTTCATCTACATTGCACTTTTGATTGTCTCCACAAAATTCTGCGCACCGTTGTGCGTTTTCATGCCAGTACTCGTTACTGCGGCATCTGTACAAGACGAGTTAATACCAGGTGATTTAAGGGATACACCTGCAGAATTATTGCCAAATCCCACAGACCATATATGTGTGAAATTTAAAGCACGTTTACAATTGCTGAATATTTGCATATATACATAGCTAGTAATTGAAAATCCGTTCAGAAAATCTGGGTGGTCTGGTCTTTAATTGTAGGTGTCCCATAAGAGTTATTTCGGCAACCAGTTTAGCCTTGGGACCTTACGGTTTAATTTCAGCCATTTTGGAATGATACATCTTGATTATAAATAATGTGATAAATCATACCTTGGATCATAATCAGGGGAATTGGATATCTCTGGTGGGTGCTCCATGACAGCCAGGCTTCTTGGAAGAATACATAGCACAGGTAAAAAGGCCAAAACCACTTGGGATGCAGACATTCTCAACTTATTTTTGCTGTAGCTAAGTCTAACCAGTCTATCCCTGTACTGAAGGTTGTAATTGTAATGACAACAGAATCAGATCTGTTGACAAATGGTTCTGGAAAAACAACAGAATAGCTTCTTACAAACATTATCTGTGCACGTTATAAAGTGACATTATTAGTATCTCAAGGACTAGTCCAGCCAAGAGGCTTCGTTACAACTGACCAAATCAAAGCAGGACTGTTTAGAACCCTATCAACAAAGCAGTAGTCACACCTTGACGATAACTGGTGATTGATCATTTTGAAATATTCAAGGGACAAAACAGTAAAAGCATTCAGACTCGGAAGGATAGAATTTGTCAGGAAAAATGTAATTTCTCATAAGCGGTAAAATGTTCTGCAGCTGGGGGACTGGTTTTCACTGAGTGAATGTACTGAATTTGTTGGTTGAGTTGCTGCCTAGTTTGGGGATAACTGTAGTTGGTGGGAGAAATTATTATGTCGTTATTGAAATGATCTGCATCATTTTTCTGGTATTCCACATTCCATATCAACAGTATTGTCATGTTGGCGAAAGCCTTGCCCACTCCCTCCCGGCTCCCCCCCCCACCCCCGACCACCGTTGAGGCCACCCCCCCAATAAAATAACTGATGTCCGGTGACATAGCAGGAGGCCAAGGACAACGCTGTCCGTATGCCATAAAACATGAAAGGTATCAGTTGGACAGGAAGACCCCCGGTACCGCAGCGTCGTGCTCGTCTGTTCAACTCCTTACACCAAACGTAAGGATGCCGAAAACTGCAGCTCCACATGCGAACGCAGCTCAAGACCGTTGATTGACCAGCCATGGAACCACGGAAAATACCGAGCATTGTCTTATTTAGAAAGCGGATTTTTCCGGTTGAAGCACTTGGCCACATGTATTGCACGCAGACTCTGAAGTGGGGGAGAGAAGCGAACCCCTAGAGTCGAGGAATGCATTCTTGTTATATATTGGGAATTTGTCATTACTATTTCTGGTTTAGGCATAAATTGACATGGAAGTCTAAAATCAGTGCAAGGTACTGCGCACTCCCCTCACCCCGCCCCTAAACCAGCAGAGCCTTGTTAAATTTCAAAACAATGCACTGTTGGGCATGCTATAAATTCTTTTGCTGAAAAATATAAAGCCTGTGGTCAGTCAGTCCTACAACAAAAACAATGACAACTAGCCCAAACGACCAACAGTAGATCGGTAACTACCTTGTTCAAGAGGGAGCGCAAGCTCCACTTGGTTCAAAAGAGGTAATGACAACTTGCAACCGATAAGAAACTGTTTTTGTTTTTCTCTGCCAGCTCGGACGCAGGGAACTCAACCGAGTATGTAACAAAATACGTACCTTGAAGGCTTGAGCGCACTCATACACACGGTGCGAATTTACTCTTTCAAGAGATCGGCACCTTACTGGAAGAAGACGAAGATTCTTTGAGATACGGCCTCTAATTACTAAAAATGTTCACTTTCCTATAACCCAACAAGACGGAATATATTTATATTACCGTTCGACCGGAGCTAACTTTCCTGCAAAGTTTCGGTCAACAGTAGGCAAAGCTAGATATGTTCACCACTTTCGATCGGTCCTAGAAAGTTCTAAAGGTGCGACAGTGGTTAAACGTTGATGATATGGAGCCACTCTACTTATTTAATGTTATTGTAAAGGGTGAGTTCTTGACATATTTTTGAGGATTGGCTGAATTTCCCTAGACTACAGCTAATTTATCTCGAATCATCAATACGGTGATAAATCATCCCGGTTGACTTTGATTTTTGGAAACCGTTGAAGTTTGCAAATTCACAATCGTATCGAGTACCCCCTAAGAAGCGAATTGTTTACCGATCACATGTGAAGGACATGACGGGGAAAACCCACGGACTGTCCGCTACGGTCACGTAATCCCTCCGCATAAAACGTTTTTCGTGCATGCATAACAAGAAACCAAGTTTTATCAAAGAGGTTGTAATTACAACCAAAATGATAAATTTTATTGGAAATGAATAGAAAAGGGAATCTTTGACAGGGTTAGACAAAATCCAGAATGAAAGACAGCACTTTCAAACGGCGTTTTTATTGCACTTTGTTTTCCAGTGCAGCCTACAGTTTTCTACAGCTGTTAGTCGTCAGTTATGGCTTTTTCAGTTTCGAAACGAGCATTAACCGTTTATAACATGACTTCGCGCTGGTGCAATGTCCAAACACAGGTCGTATCATCATTTTCCGACGCCCTCGCACAAAATCCGAGTAGAGGACGAACCGAAACTGCATCCGGCGAATCTGGCCGATGTCCCCCGGAGTTTCTGCCCTTTTCGGAAGACGTTTCGCCATATGAAAAAGATGTTTCATCCCCGGGGGGTGGGGGCACTTGACCTAATTCTGGATAGGGGTGTGCCGCGGGACCTCGAAAACCCGTACCATACAAGGTCAAAATGGCCAAAAGCATACCCCGTCGTACAAGGTATTATGCGAATGTTTAACCCGTCGTACCCCCGGGGTGCTGTCACAGTGCCTGTAGAACTCTCTTCCAACTTTTAACTCTAAACCTGTCTCTCCTGGGTCTTGGGGAAAGATATGAGCCATGATTTTTTTCACAAGAAGTTGTGGCAAGGAACTGCCTTAGTTATGAAGCATGAAATCTTTTGCAACTGAGTGCAACTGAGTGCAACTACTTTGCACAGTTCAGTGCAGTGGTGAATGAGTTGGGAGGCGTTTGCTTTTGGTATGTAGTCTTGCACCATGCACCTTTTAAGTAGGGTGACCAGCCTCGAGGTTGGGTTGATTGCCACTTGATACAGCTAGCAGAACTTGGAAAACAAGCATGCTGAGAGGGGATTGCCACTTGAAACAGCTAGAAGGACATGAAAATGAGTATTGTCAAGGAAGGCATCTTCGGCGGGAGTCAAGGACACACTGTGCCGTGTGTGATTGAAGCGAAGGAACCAGCTGATACTGGCAAAGGAGAATTACATTATGACGGGACTTCATCATGATCCGATACCAAACATGTATGGTCATGATGAAGACCGATCATAACGCACTAAAGGCCCACTTAAAAATTACTGAAAATCTGAGAATGACTATTGGATATTGAGATGCGGATCTGGCTTTGTCATGGCTCATATGCCACACCTTCCCCTTTGGGGGGGGGGGGGGTGGGGCTGCTGGCCTTGTACCGGGTAGGGGTGTGCCGCGTGACCCGTTGTACGATTTGAAAAATGGGGTGTGCTGCTTGGATAATTAACCATCAGAAATCAGATATATCGGCGCTTGTCACGAGAATGTCATAGAAAAAACAGCAAAATATATTCTTGTTTTCCAGATTGGTTTGCAAAAGAAAACATATGCCAGATTTGTTTGCAAGCATTACGCGCTCTATAACTACCTCGCTATCGATGTGTATACTTCCGCTTTGGTTACAAAATGTAGATTTTATCAAATCTTAACTCACTAAAGTTGTGGGCATCATTGCGCACAAATTTGACCGACAAACAGGATGGGAAATCTCCGACAACATAAATGGCGACAGCCGAAGTAAGGATCTATTTTCTGAGACCGCAGCACCGAGTAGCGACTGAAAGTCTGAAAACTTAAAGCTTTTGGTTTTCAAGGTTACAAATATGGGGCTGAACGGTCTCTTTAACATCACGTCGGAAGAACAGCTTTCCACAAATATCAGGTACGCCCACCAGAGTAAGATACCAGATAAACACTTTGTTAGACCCAATTATGATCCCTGCTGCTGAACAGTAAATATTTTGATATTTCGTATTCAATGTGTTGGAACCATTAGCTATACTATATATCCCGTCTCATATAAACACTCTTCGATGGACTTGCTCGTAATTTAAGCGAAATACTAGCCGTTTGAAAGTCAATTCCACGAAGGCGGAATGTTAAATTCTCAAAAATATTCTTATGAGCTTTAAAAAAAACTGATCGCAATGAATGATGTCTCGAGTGTTTTATACCTTCTTGTTATATATAGATAGCGCTTCAGCGCTCGGAAGCGACTCGGAGCTCGGCATCGGGGACCGCGTGCCTGTGGGCCAGGGGTCCAACAGCAGAGGGTTTTCCATAATATTGTCTCTTCATTAGGCACGGTCCGTTCAGGAAAAACGTATCTAAAAAAAACACAAACAATACGAAAAGAACTATATTTTATAGATAGATAGTCCTACCGGTTTCGATTGTTGCCTTCGTTAGTCTCACTCCAGTCCATGAGCATTAATAATGGCGAAACTGGATACCAAATTTTGATTGCAGAGTATCTCCATCAAATGGAGGGCTAGGCAATGGCGTTTAACTGCACCATATTCCAATAACCTCGGTAGAGTTGGCTCATGAGAATACATTTGCAGAGTAATTAAACAGATTAAACATTTATGTTGCCAACGCTCCTTAAAAAGTATCCCTTTCGAATCAAGTGTGGGAAACAGTGGTCCCTCTCGCCATGCGCAGACGTGTTCACTATAGCAGACGTTCTTTCGGGCTGTGACACCTTTTGCCGGGCCAGTCGAACACTCGACATTTACAGCGAGATAAGATGTTACCTTTACGATGTCTGCCTGATGTAATAAGTTCAATTCAATATGTAATCATTATCAACTCCAGTAGCTGAGTTTCTACGGTAGAGGCAGGAGGTAATGTCTAATTCCTTGGGTAGATCCTTGTAAATAAGTAAAATCGCCTAAAACTGTGTGACGAGGTCCCTGGACGCGGTTAACCACACAGGCCCCCGAATCAATTCATTCAACGAGCGCTTATGAATGAATTGACTTGAAAATGAATTGTGATATAACCCAATAAACACAGCCCAATATTATCGTCAATATAGCTCCTGCCCAAAACGTACCCTAAAAACACCAAATGATACAGAGGTAGAGTGCTCCCCTCCAAAGATCTATAGTAAAGAGCGTATAACTTACCCTGTTATCGTTGCAGCAAAGAGTGTATAGCTTAGCTAAGAGAGCTCACTCAAGCCTCAGCTCGAGGAAAAAATGTGAAGACGTCACCTGGTTTATGATATTAATCTAGCTCTTTTGACTTTTGAAACGCTCCCCCTCTTTTCCATTGTCAGCACGACATGTTTCACTAGCCCGGGTCAACCTCTGCCCTTAAGACGGGGGTGTGACCCTGATAAGTAGACCTGGCTGGTACCTTTTCCCATTGGCCAATGACCCTTCGTGCCCACGCTCCATGTGAGCTGTTGGGGTTGACCTTTGTGAAGGGGGACCGGCTATACCTGGACCAATGGGAGGCCAGCTGTGGGTGTGGTTCCGAGCGTAATCCAATGCCGGAACCCCGATAAAATAGCTGGCCTCGCCGAAGTACAGGGAGATCTACCTAGCGAAGAGACGAAGTATCTGAACAAGATTCTGACCCGAGATTCCAGAAAAGCTAATAAGCCAAACTCGAATAAATCAACAACAACTCAACTCCTGGACTCGTGTTTTTTTCTCTGGCTAGTGTCCCCACTCAAGCAACTACAAGCAGCTACAATATTCCTATATACGAAGGAGCGCGCAGAAATACGAATAACCAAGAAATATAAGTATAACAAGAGTATAGCTATATATGAAAGAAAGATAGTTATAAGAAGTGGTGGAGAATACGGGTATTCTGATAAGTTCTACTCTTATCAGAGCACAACTTCCCGGTACAAAGCGCTCTACATGCACCTTCGTACAGGAAAAAAGCTGACAATTGCTACGCCGAGAATTCGCACGAATCCCAATCCGACCATGTCGCAGAGCAGCAGCAGCGATAGCGGACACCGCGAGACAACAAACGCAGAGGAGAGACAGGCAAACCACGATGCGACGGCCGTTACAGACATGGCAGCCGTCATTACCAACGGAAAACGGAAAACATGGAGGATTTTCTCCATAGATCCATGACTTATATGAAGCTAAATAAGGTACCTCGCGAGCTTCAGGGTATTGCCCTCAGCACCGGACTCACGGGAAGGGCGTACAACTGGTACCGTTCGTTATCCACCGACGTCGCGGAAGATGTGAGCCGACTGACCACCGCAATGCGCTCACATTTCGTCAAGGAGGAGCAGCAAAACCATCTCTCTCGATTGTTCGACCGCGAACAAGGTAAACGAGAATCCGTTGAGGACTACGCGAGGGACCTCACGGATATCTTATCGCGCACCATTACGGATGAGGCTGTGCAAGTGCAGCTTTTCACAAAGGGTCTCCGCAAAGAAATCGGTACATGGGTACACCGATTTGACCCCAAAACCCTCGTCGAGGCAGAACAAGTGGCTCGCCGCTTCGAGTCATCGACCCCGTCGGAATTGGACACGCTTACGCGATTAGAGACCATCATGCGAGGCTCATCTCTTCCCCCACCACCTTCTCCACAGGAACGAGATATAAACGACCTCAAAGAGCAAATGCGTCTTCTACAGCTTTCCATGCTCCGAAACAGGTAAGTTTTGATGATGGAGGACGTTCCCCTTCAACAGACCGTAGTGACAAGAGATATCGGCGAAGCCCCTCACGTGACACCTATCCAGCTTATGGCCGATGGGATGAGCGAGGCAGCAGACGCGCGGACGATCGAAGTCACGAAAACCATCGTGATTACGTAAACACCTCGTACCGCCGCGACAACCACAGGCATCCGTCCGGAGGCCGAAATTACGTCCGGGATAACTCCCACAATCGCAACGGCAGCGGCCGACAATATTCCCGCGAAAACCGACCGATTGCCACTCAATGCTCCGTCTGCAGCCGAAGAGGGCACTCCGAGAGGAACT
This sequence comes from Urechis unicinctus, assembly GCA_034190875.2. NCBI lineage: Eukaryota > Metazoa > Annelida > Polychaeta > Xenopneusta > Urechidae > Urechis > Urechis unicinctus. Next base: position 6,923,517 of record CM067358.1, on the reverse strand, counting down.
GCCGGCAGCAAATCTGCCGCAGGTGCTATAATGTCGGACACCACAAAGAGCAATGCCGCGCTAACATCAACCTTTCCTGCTCCATATGCAGAAAGCTAGGGCTAGTTCTACCTGTCGCTTCCAGGGAAACTAGCATCGCCCGTTGCTGACTCTGTGAGTAGCGGGCCAGACCTTCAAGATGACAACATTGGAACTACAACGGCCACTGGTAAGTACGGCACTCACATTTTAGACAACAATGAGTTGACTATAACGCTATCAAATAAGCGATACAAAGCTAAAGTCGACTCAGGAGCTGATCTGAATTTCTTATCTGTAGACGTATTGGCCAAATTGCCACCAACATTACGGAACAGATTTAAGTCTAAAATTAGCAAATGTGTGTGTGCCAACAACACTCAGGTAACTACTCTAGGTAACATTACCTTACCATTCTATGTACATAACCAAAGGTTATCAGCTGATTTTGTGGTATTGAGCGACTCTCACTCACCAATGTACTTAGGCATTTCATTTCTAAAGAAACATTCGGCAGTAATGAATTTCGGAACTGGTACCATTTCATTCACAACCAATGTCCCAGTACACTCTGCACAGAATATTACCATCGATCCCTTTTCTGAAATTATATGTGCAGGAAATCTTTTCCGTAAAACTGAAAACAAAACAACAGGGGAATGTTCAGTTTTCCCGCATTTGAATTCCAAAGGTATTTTGTCAGCCCGCGCAGCAGTAACCGTCAATGACAACTGCGTGCCAGTAAGATTGTTTAGCACTACCCCCGTTGCAAGGTTAATTACCAAGGGTGAGAGAATTACCACATTTGATCGCTGGGACAATGATGTAGAAACCTTCCAGTACAAAATTGATGACAATATGAATGCTGTTGAAAGTGAGTATGTTAAATTGAATGCATGCCATTTGCCCTCACAAGATACTAGCCATGTACCAAATGTAGACTGGAGCCAGTCTCAGGTAAGTGAAATTGAGCGCCAACAGCTTAAAGACCTGGTAGCAGAATTCGCCGACTGTTTTGTCAATCCAATAACCAAGGAGTTAGGGTTGACCGATAAAACTTCGTGCAAAATTGAGATTCTCCCGGGCTCTACTCCTGTTCATAAGTATCCCTATAGAATGGCTCCCCAGGGCAGACAGGAAATGGACAAAATCATCGATCAACAAATTCAACAAGGACTAATCGAGGAAGCTCACGACGGAGCCTGGGCATCGCCGGCACTTTTAGTTAAGAAAGCCGGTGGTGGTCTAAGACTTGTAATTGATTACAGAGGTCTTAATGCGGTAACCATCCCTCAAGTCCTTCGAATTCCCAGGTTAGATGAAGTGTTAGATGGTGTAGGTGAGAACAAACCCAAGTATTTCTCAGTTCTTGATTGCACTCAAGGGTTCCATCAAATCCCCTTAGATCCAGAATCCAGGGATAAAACTGGGTTTATCACACCTTCCGGGAAATACAGGTATCGAACGATGCCCCAGGGCATACAGAACGCGCCGAGCGTGTTTCAATCCCTCATTGACTCTTTGTTGCGTAACATACAATACAAATACGTCATGGCATACATCGATGATATCTGTTGTTTTTCGCCCACATTTGACTTGCATCTTAAACATCTCCGGGAAATATTTGTACGGTTACGCAATGCCAACCTGAAGCTACACCCCAGAAAATGTTCGTTTGCCGTGAAAAAGGTAAAGTATCTGGGCCATGTATTGCAGCCAGAAGGCATATTACCCAATCCTGACAAATTGGAAGCACTTGAATCTTACCCTACCCCCACAAAACTTAAAGACGTACGCCCTTTCCTGGGATTAACGGGTTTCTTCAGAAGGTTCATCAGTGGCTACGCAATTATTGCGCGCCCTCTATATGCTTTGACCAAGAAGAATCAATCATTCACGTGGTCGCCAGAATGCCAAACCGCATTTGACACCTTGAAAAAGGCGCTGGTAAGTTCACAGGTTTTAGCCTTTCCCGATTTCAGCAAACGGTTCGTATTGTCGACTGATGCTAGTAAGCTAGGATTAGGCGCATGTCTTAGCCAGGAAATTGACGGCAAGCTGCGACCGATAGGGTTTGCAGGGAGAGGTCTCACTAAATCTGAAGCAAATTATTCCACTACAGAACAGGAACTTCTTGTAGTAGTATGGGGAATTCAACACTTCAGAGTGTATCTTGAGGGACAGAAATTCCAGTTACATACTGATCATTCAGCCCTCAAATGGATATTAGGGTTAAAGCAGCCTCAGGGTAGACTAGCAAAATGGGTCACATTCATACAGCAATTTCAATTTGGAGTGAGTCATGTTAAAGGGAAGGAAAACATTGTCCCGGATGCATTAAGTCGACGTCCTTATGACGTCACCCGTACCGATGCTGATGACGTCATCGATCGTTTTCCCGATCTTGACACGGTCACCCCTGTTAATCCGCTTCCCCTTACAACAACGCCACCATTTTGCTCCCCTCAATTGCGACCGGACAAGCCCCACTTGTTAACAGCGATTCACCACCCCGAAATGATTAGCAAGCCGACAACGTGGTTAGCGGCAAAACTTCAAGTTAAGTTTCATGATGTGCCATGCGTGATTCCATCGCTTAACTCTCAACCAGGTGTATCGGATGAGGAATTCGTGCATCAGTCTCTATGCACTATTCCCGCCACTGCAGCGGGCAAGTTATCTGCCTTCCCTCGCAATAAACTTGCCTCGCTATCTCTAGATTCAGAGGACAATTATGAAACAGAAGCCCTATGTGCAGTAACTGATAAGCGGACTCAACGCGCTGAGCTCCGACATCGGCTTACAAACCAAGCGAAAACTAATTGGGATTCAATCACCTTAAGCCGAGAACAGATAAGGCGTCAGCAAAGGCTTGATCCCCAATGCAGTATAGTTTTACGACTCCTCAAGTATGGCACCGTTCCCACCAATAAACAAGAGGCAGACGTGCTGCTCAAACGCGAGCAAAACTAATTTTATTGCTGACGATCTCCTGTATCACATATTAACATCACAGGGACCGAAACCAAATAAAGCAATGGCACAAAGTTAGTCAAGCCATTAAGGAACAAAGACAAACGTATGAGCGACCAGATGTGGATCTTGGTGATCTGTCTTTCTTTCCCCTCACTGAGGACGTCAACTTCCAGGCACTATTTTCGATAATTACAACGTCTATAATGGCAGTTCTCATAGCGTTCACTATCTTCATGGCGGTGCGTCAGGAACGATTCGCCAAAATGTTAGCCGCAGGCTACACTATCGCGGCTACTGCCAGCGCTCCAAAAGCCTCAGCTCTCATCCTAACCACCCCCTTTACCACTCCAACACCCAAACCCACATCTTATCCCGTTACTACCACCATACACCAAGACTCATATATCACCTTAATTATCGCATTCTTTATAGCCCTTGCCACTTACCAATTATTAAGCTTTATCGTCAAATTCATTTTCAAACGTTCAAGATACTGCTTAGACATCCCAAAAGTTTACACTTCTCTGGAACTTCATATCCATACTAACCATATGGTAGTCCCCTTATTTCTCAACAAATTACCATACGCAGTAAAGCACATAACAAATTTTTATTTTTCAGGCGTAGACTACCATCGTATCCATAGATACGTGTTTAGAGATACACGCCAACTCAATTGGAGTGCTCACCTTGGTTACTCCGTGATCCACTCCACCACACGCTTACGCTCCCTTCCATAGTGCATATTCCTCTTTCCCGAAAATACGCTGTCAGAAACATTTTCGATAACATTCTACCTGGTAGCAGTCGACAATAATTCTTCTACAATCATCTCTAATATGGATATAAACACTCCTCCAACATGTGCAACATGCGCCATTAATACAAACCCACCTACAACAGCACCACTTGCGAAGCTACTCCCGCCCACAACAACGCCCCACCAGCCGCCTCCATACGTAAATTCGGAATTATCCACGCCAAAATCTCGCCAACCCCCACGTCGCTCAGATTCGCCACAACGCTCCGCAAACAACACTCTCCATCTCGAACCACTTATGGAATCTTTGCCACGCATTCAATCTCCATACGCAAAATAATATTAAATAATTTTTAAATGTATCTCCACTGAACACACTGATGTCATGATATTATACACTAGTTACTCACGCACATTAACCACACTGAGTACTCATTTTATTTCTTGTTTTTGTATAATTCACATTACACATTACCAAGGCACACTGATCGCTGCCGTAAGTTCATTTGTTCCCAGGTATATTTACGCCATACAAGAGGGAGATAGCGCCTTCACCGACGTGCCTTGCAAGCCAAAGCATACGTGTTCCTGACCATGGATACAGAAGACGTCCAACGGCTCAACCAAGCGTCATAACGCATATCTCCCCTCACCTCAAGCGACACCTGGCGAACCCAATACGGCAGCCCTTCAGAGATCTCATCTCCACAAAACAGCCATACTCATCAACTTAAATCATTTTCCTGGCATTGGACCAGTGTTATTATATAGAATAATTTCTGCAACATTAGTTAAATTCTTCCAAATTTCAATTAGCTAAATAATTTATTTTCACCATTCCACCATTGTCTAGTATAGGCTCATCGCTTTTTTCCCACTGGGTTTTAGTGCGGAGTAATACTGTGGAATGTGATTAATGTTAAAAGTTAAATTTCAGTATGTCACCGTTAATAACCATATTGTATAACTATTACACAATTCATATGTATATAGCTTTCAAATTTAGAGAAACACTTTTTGTAAAATTATTATAATCTCATCATCAATAATCCATCTATGTTAAATATCTTTGTTATGGACATGTGCCAATGTAAATAATATTGGCGCATGTCCAAGCTACTCTGGAATCATTCTAAATTCAAAAATTTCACCATTCCACCATTGTCTAGTATAGGCTCATCGCTTTTTTCCCACTGGGTTTTAGTGCGGAGTAATACTGTGGAATGTGATTAATGTTAAAAGTTAAATTTCAGTATGTCACCGTTAATAACCATATTGTATAACTATTACACAATTCATATGTATATAGCTTTCAAATTTAGAGAAACACTTTTTGTAAAATTATTATAATCTCATCATCAATAATCCATCTATGTTAAATATCTTTGTTATGGACATGTGCCAATGTAAATAATATTGGCGCATGTCCAAGCTACTCTGGAATCATTCTAAATTCAAAAATCAAATAATATTGGGCTAATGTCGTGCTGTCCCTTTACACTTTAACTCATATTCCAAATTTCCTTTAACTTAGTCTATTTTCGAAATGCAAAGGTATATCAAAATTGATTGAACAGTGGAAGTTCAACTTAACTATGGTTGGGGAGGATGTTATGATATTAATCTAGCTCTTTTGACCCCACTCAAGCAACTGCAAGCAGCTACAATATTCCTATATACGAAGGAGCGCGCAGAAATACGAATAACCAAGAAATATAAGTATAACAAGAGTATAGCTATATATGAAAGAAAGATAGTTATAAGACCTGTTAGGCGCCGTGCGTTGCTTAGTCAAGTTTTGGTTATCGCATGGGTCACGTGGGTGATATGGGGAAAGAACACGAGGACGAGTGTTGTGATTGGCAGATTTAGTTGCACGCAACTAATTCCTATTCTGTGATTGGCTGATTTAGTTGCGCGCAACTACACATTTGATTGCGCGCAACAGTTAAACTTTATGTCCACCACGGCCAACCATAACTTATCGCGATGGCACCTACACGCGATAATCAAGCACGACGCTGTCTCCTAATAATGATAATTAGCGTGAACCTATGTTATGTAAGGTATCTGACTGGGACCTGTAAATATGAGAGGTAGTCCCTTAATCCCCCATTCGTCCACAGCTGCCTGTCATGATGGATTTAACTATAGGAGATCTCGGAGATTTATCTTTTTTCGACTCTATGCTTCGATAATTTGTTGTGTGAGACTTGCAGAAATGGGATATGGGATAATACCGTGACTTCCCAATGAGCGCTACGCAACCAGATTAGCGGCTGGCAAGCAAATGACTCTTGAGAAAACCTTCGTTTTAAGACTTGTAAAGTGTGCGTGATATTAAGAACCTCCGTAGTGTTGCTGATACGACCCAACTTGAGATCCGGTCAATTTTAAAATTGTCACTGCCGTGCTAGAGCAGCGGTGCTCTGTGAGGGACCATCTCAAAGTGAAGTTGTTTCTTGGTGATCGATACGGTTGCAGTTATCGCATGGCAAACTGTGGGTTTGAGGTGATATGGGTAGTCAAGGTCCCCTAGCCTGATGGCTGCGGGCGCTGTTTACATGTTACTGATGTTCATTAGTCTCGCCTTCAGTCTAGGAGAGCTTAATGTCTTGAACTGGACGGGCATCCCAGATTTGGGATGCTCCAATCACAAGCCGTGTCTCTCGGTCACTCTCGGGTACCTTTGAGTCGTTGTCTCTCATTGGTCAGTTCTACAATTTCCGGAGAACTTGTCCAACCGGCCGAGTGATTTTTATGAGCCGGGCACACATTCTACAACACTCCGATTTGTTGTTTCACGCTGAGTGGCATCGTTAATCACACATTCGGCGAGAGAAGCAGACACACAACTGGTTCTTTTTAACTGACTATTACGTAAACATACTATCGTGCAGCTAAGCGATTAAAGCGCTTGTTGTGGTGTCAATTTGAAATTTTGAGACGCCCCATAATTCCAGAACACATTCAATGTGTATTCATTGGCAGCAGACCACTACAATGTCCAGACGTCACATAGAACCGAGGGTGCGTATCACAAGCCAGTTCCATGAGCCAGACACGTGCAATTAGGTCAATCCGGGTCACAACCTTTGCGTTGATTGGTCACGAAGATTAACCAACGTGTCTAATGAATATTCGGACGCGCCACTTTTAGAGCTGGTCGTGTCGTAGACTCTAGGGCGAGAAGCGTAGCGGAACCCCTGGAGTCTTTGACGCAGACTAATGTATACCCAAATTGGGAAAAAACAGTGCTCTCCCCTGAGGATATAGAAAATATAGTAGCACATAGGAAAACTATGTCTCTACAGGATAACCAACAGGATATCCAACAGATGTAGTATATTGGGGCACCTAGAGTGCAGGATATATTGCGTTCAACTGATGCTCCCTGTGTGCCTGTGTGCAGAAGATCGCTGTATGGCCGCAGTGGAAGGCGGGACAGCTTCTGTGTGCCTGCGATCCCCATCCTCGAGTTGCGATGAAAACGGTGACCTACTACTCAAACATATTCGGAACAAAATTTCGAAATCTATATCCGATACGGTTGTATAGGCTTGTGGAGGACGTGGCTGGTAGACTCGAAGCAATAGAAGAAGAATTGGAGAAGCGCAGAGAGGCTGGCGAAGTGGAAGAGGAGGACTAACCGACATGGGCTGGTGTATGGCTACGCTCAGGATTAGTGTAAAGGGTGCGCGAAAGGGTGCGGTAGGTGGTGGGTGGCTGGCCTTGTGGGTGACCTTCGTGGAGTGTTTTGCAGGCCACTTGCTAGAACTCCAGTGTGCCTTGGTCTTGTGGCTGGTTTTCGCTAGAAAAGCTTGTTGTCTGCAGACTCCGTGTACGGTTTTTTGCCTGTTGTGTGGTGGGTGGTTAGCCTTGCGGGTAGCCTTAGTGGAGCATGTTAGGAAAACCACTGTGCGACTGGCTACGGGCCTTATGGAGCCTTGCATAGGAGTGATCCCAAACAACGTCCCCCGTTGTCCCAGAACCGCCATTTACTATACTACTTTTTCATTTATCAAAAATGAACCTCAATGTATAATTCCAGAGAAGTTTGATCAGCAGTCCCATTTGCGTTTGTCAATTTTAAGGTAGCAACAACTGACGATGGGCATGCGGAAATGACCATAGCCAGTCAGAACGACAGCTAATGCTAAGCGTGGTAATGTTTCACGCGAATGTGCCAACGCCGCCTGGTGGCGTGGGTGTAAAAGAGTTAAAGCATCCTGGATACTAAGAACTAAATTTTTCTGAAACATTCTTGTGAAGGATCCTCGTGGTAAAGATACCGTAGTCGCCGAGCTGCGTGGCTAGATGCTTACACATAGCAAAGGCCCGTCATTACATTACCACTCAAACAGGAGGTATGTAGGGTTGTATTGGCATCCGTGAAAACTGCACCTGGAAGACCGGACTTGGATTTTGTGTCAACTTGGTTAATGCGGGGATTGGCACAATTAGGTCCACTTATACTTCGCGCCTGGTCAGAAAAACACAAATAACGCCTACATAATTCAGTTGGTTTTCATGTAAAGCGGCTGAGGCATTGCAATTCTAACGAATTTGTGAAATCGAAACATAGCTTTGCCTTTACTCAGATAACAATCCTGTAGCCTCAATGTCGTTAGTGAATGTTTGACGTTGATTGAAACGTCGAGAATTGTTTATACAAAATAATACACAGATATGTTCCATATACAAGCATGTGCTTACTAGAAATTCACCTCTTGTTGATTTTCGAAGCTGCGAAATAATGTAGGAAAATACTATAGTTATATATCACGTCTGAAGTCTGTCTGTTCACGGTCGGCAGCGCAGTCATCTTTTCGGCGACTTTCTTTACTAACGCGAGATTCATAAGAGTTGTGAAACGCAGCTGGTGATTGGATTAGCCGTTCTCAATCGCTTCCGAATCATCGCATCTGCTATTATGGATATGGATCTGTGACGAACGCGCGTCTGAAACAAGCACAATTCATTGGAGACTTAAATAGACCCAATCTTGCGATATATATCAGAACATCAATTGGTTGTACAACTGTGTGATTAATCAGTGAATCGGACGAAATAGGAGATTTTAAATCACTTACATTAATCTCCAATGATAGCTGCATGCAACAGGACATGTAAATGATAGAGCAGGGAAAAAACAGTATATAGCATACATACACATACACACACACCGTGAGACAAACATACACAGACACACATACACACACACAGAGTGAGACAAACATACACAGACACACACACACACGAGTGAGACCCCACACACATACACACACACAGTGAGACACACCCCACACACAGATGTATACACAGAGTGAGATATATATATATATATATATATATATATATATATATATATATATATATATATATATATATATATATATATATATATGTGTGTATATATATATATATTAACATATATATATCTATATACAGATACATTTATATATATATATATGTATATATATATATGTATATATATAAATATATATATATATATATATATATATGTAAGTATACATATATATATATATATATATATATATATATATATATATATATATATATATATGTATATATATTCAAATATATGCAATTCACTGTATTAGTTTTGTAGATGTATATAGCTGAGTTGCTTTGTTATTTGTAGTTTATAATATGAGTTATGCAACTTCAAATATTTCAGATGAAGACCAGCAGCGCAATGACTACTGCGACAGGGATCGCGGCCATGCCTGCTGCAGTGACGTGAGCGAGTGGTGTTGTATGGGAGTGTTCAAGCGAGGTCAAATTGATCAATTTGGATGAAGTAACAATTGGAATTCGCGAGGTTATCAGGAGTCGCTCATCGGTCCCGGAATTTCGATAAAAATCTGCACCGAACAGCGAATCTTATATATCATCCTTTATACGTCCACTCGATATTAGACACGGCGACGAAATCGGGAGATTGACAGTTTATGCATGGAAGCTTCACAGACGGTATTAGGATAACGAAACTCTCAACTGAACAATATATGGTGTAAAAATATAAAACCAACCTAGACAATATATGGAACAATCTGGATAAACATGGATGCGGACAGGCTTACAGGCATAGTCGCAGGATTGGAAATGCCGGTGTTTGGGTCGCAGTATTGGTGGTAGTATTCGCATCCGTCTAAGCACGGATCCTGGCAGGTGTTGGTGCTTTTATCACTGTACTCATGTTCATGATTCAGAACTAGTTAATTTCATGAGCAATGCGGTCGAATGGAGTTCGTCTATATGGAGAGTTAATCATGGAAAATAATAATGGAACCATTTATAAAGTAATCTCTGTATGGTATGAGTGTAAAAACGGAGCAACCTAAAATCGGGAAATGAGGATGTATTACACCGCTTATCCTCTCAGCCTGATTCAGAGAGTAAATAGTCTACAATGACAGTATATGTGTCAGTGCTGTGGTGTGTGTGAGGGTGTGTGGGGCTAGGAGGGTGGGAGGGGGTGTTGTCGTGTGGGGGCGAGAGGGATTAGCTATAAGAAGTGAAACATCGTGAGGTCATTACCATCGTCATTTTAGGACACAGCCACATATATCAAGACACACATACACCCTACGTTTACGCACGCACATACATACACACACATACACACACGCACACATGTATGTATGTAAGTAAAAACATATGTACGCTTGTAAACATATGCAGGCCTTCAGTTAACCAATAGGGAGGTGTCATTGTTCAAGAAAACGAGCCCGTTATAAGCAGGTATCAGTTAGCAGGAGTTATTCAAGTTCATACTTGCCTAACACTTACCTCGGTCTATAATCTCACGGATGTTCGTGTTTCTCTTTCGCTTACAGGCGAATATGACAACGATTTAGAATGACATTCACAGCGCTGGGAATCCCTGGTTGTTTGGTGGTTATCAACGTATCTTGTTGTCGTATCAAGATAAGATTATTTACTTTGTTAGGTATTTTTCAACACATAACACAGTATTCATGACTTGACCGAATATATCCTGACAGAAGATATGTAGGTTGTTAGAATACATATACAAGTACATGCCAAATGATAAACCCTAGTTCAGGATGGTTATAGAAGAATGCTTGACTTGACAAAGAATGATTTGTCAATACATGAATTGTCAATACATGACTTGTCAATATATGACTTGTCAATACATGACTTGTCAATACATGATCTAACAATACATGACTTGACTACAGCTAACATACAAACCCGCTCGTTACCTGCTAAAGACTAGAAAGCATGGAGTATTGAGGAGTTATAACTCAATGGCAAAACCAATGCGTATGCTCCAAATATGATTATTTTTGTCGTTTGCGTTCCGATCGGTTGTTCGGTGCTGCGAATGTTATACAATATCTTTTCTTTGGCATCTCAAGCATATCGATTGGTCACAATAACCAATGATCAACAGTAAAAAAGGATTAGAAACTGATTTGTTGAGATAAGCATGAATCAATAGAGTTGTTGACTAATTTAGCGGGTAATTTCCAAAATGGACATGCAGTAATCTCTGTCGTAACGTTGGCGACAACAACAGCGGATCTGGAGACAAATATCCCGGTCTGCTTCTGCAAGATTGCCCTGAGGGATCCGCCTTGCTGAATGTGTGCAAATTTAGCACTTCTTTGTAATTTGTCAGGCAATTATGAAACTGTTCTGTTGTAGCGTTAAAATACAACCAGACTGGTTATTGAACTTTATAATTTTAAAGGGGAGGCCACATTTGCTACTCATATGGTCTGTATAGGGGCTATATCATGGGGTGGTCATAGCCGTCAGATATACAATACTGCATTCAACAACTTATGACAATTTTTCACCATTATTCACCTTGACCTTTTGGCCATTGTGACTAACAGCAACCAAATAATAGTCAATGATAGTTTGGTCTCGTGCAGGGATAACTCGCGCTTCAGGGCTGTATGTGTCAGCAAACTTTTGCTATCGAAATATGCGCAGTCATTCAGGTCAGTTCATATGCGATATTGTCATACAGTAACATTTGGTCACATAAGGCTTCGGAAAAATCGTCAGCGGCGCCTGAAGATTTATTCCAATTTTCATCGCTGATTCAATGAAAATTTTGGTTATTCTGTTGTTGAGAAAGTGGACGTCAAATTAGACACATCTAACCATCGGTTTAAACTGAATTGGGAAAATTTGACAAAACGATAATTTAATTCCGTTACCTGTTAAGGTCAGGGACTTTTCATATCGATTAGGCAAGGCACTCGCCCCTGGTGTTTTGATGATCTAATGCCACCTTACCTGCTTACAGTGCGGTTATGAGAGATCGAAAGCAGTAAACAGCGCGGACGCTGTCAAAGGCGAAGTTTCTTAGCCTACATATCTATATGCCAGTTCATATTATCAAATATATATATGTCATAAGGCAACGGTTAATTTTTATATGATTATTATAAACAAACTGGCCCCCAAAGGAATAACCGGGAAACATAATTACCATTGCTCTACTTGTTTGCTCGACAAAAACACGAGGAAATTTCTTGAAATTGAACAGGAAATCTGGTTCAAATCAAGGTTTTTCCTCAATCTAAACTGCCAAAAAAATCCGGATCCCATTTGATGAAATCAACGGGAAGTCCTTATAGAAATGCAAATAACGGGTGTTTATTAGCGTAAAACATCCCCTGTTGTGTATTTCATACCATGTACTGAGTTCGTATTGATATACTTCACAACATCCGACATAAAAAGAAGTATTGCCAACATGTTAACCACGCTAGGACACGGACGTGACATGCCAACCAACAGGCAACTTCCGGATTGTGAAGTTCCGGTGGTGCGGGGTTACATTAATCCCGAGGAGTGTTCGGGAAACCGTATATAGTTAACGCGCAAACTCTGAAGTGCCTGCTACTTGGTGGTTGACCACATGGGGCCAATCAAACAGGCTTTTACTAACAATACCGGCGTGTAAAAAATGTGAAGTATTAAAGCGGAAGTAATTCATATGAAGTAATTTCGTGGGAACACTCGAGCATATTTCCACGACACTATCCCCACCACCCTCCCCCCCGGCGTGCTCAAATTAACTTGGGACCGTTGTCTCCCACTAACTCTCACAGTTAAACAATTGAGCAGGACAAGCCGAGCAGGACTCTTCTTTTAAAGACACCGTAAGATATTATGTATAGTTCATAACCACACATGGACCACTCTCAATAAAGGAATAATATCACACAATATCTGATGCAACGGAACAATATATAATTACCAAAATAGCATTTAAAATCAACATCAAAGAAAAAACCTGAGTTAAAGCGATATGGCAAACAAAGGAATTATATCACACAATATCAGATGCAATTGAGCGATATATAATTACCAAAATAGCAACAAGACAAAAGGAGAACTATCCAAAGAAATTGTGATCGAAATCATTCACATGTAAAAACTAACCCACAAAGAAAAAGGAACAATCAACACGACCTACAACATTAGCTGGATAGAAAATTAACCGTATTTTGAAAAAAAAGATTAAATAAAACTTATCCAACCCCCCCCCCCCACATTGCCCTATATATTTATGTTTTCAGATTTATCCAATTCAGGAAAATAATGCCAAGTAAATACATAGATATTAGTTAAATGTGTCAGATACAATAACCATTATGAGGGAAACTTATTAATACCAAGTTAACTGCATATAAAGCAAATGAGTACTCAGAATTTCATGTACAAATCCAGCAGCTAAAAACCGCAAATCAAAATGGCTATAACAGCATGGTTTCATGTGTATACACAGTTCAAGCTGGTTTAGTAAAGTTATAATGAAGGACACATATTTGCTATATATTTTGCAGGATGATTACATCACCATTTAGCTCACTTGCAACTATGAAAAATCTGCAGTATATTTGATATAATGGCAAGAACAGTTGATGTAAGCAACCAAAGTAAACCACAATAACAAAAACAAAATTCCCATAAGATTGTTGTTCACACTGATTTATTTGAGATATTCGACGGTAAACATGCGATCCGGTACTCCTGCATCCAAGAGCTGTTTTCTGGCTTCCACCAACGAGATGCTGTTGTTCTTTATCACCACAGTCACTTTGTCTCTGCTAAACAAATGGAATTCTACAAATTCCATCCTGTTAAAACACAACAAAAAACACACTCCTTGATTAAATTGCAATACTAGATATTTGTAAATCTATAATATTGTCTTGAAAGACCTCTCCCCTCCAGCTGTTGATATATTCTTTACACACAAGCAGCTGGTGTGGGTGGGGTGGAATTGGGGTGGAGGGAAGTTGTGTGATTACGCTTCCAAACACACCATGAAATGGTGACTTTTGTACATGCAACATTTTAGAAGCAACATCAACAAAATTATTAATTTTAAAAAAAATATAGAATTTCAGGAATTCAAGCATGCAGTCAAAATAAATATATTGGTTTTGTATTATTACATATAAGAAGCAACACAGTGTTTGTATCGAGTGCTAGGTATCTACAAACAAATTTATTGGCTAACCCAAACGAATCTCTGACAAAACACATTTGGTGTTGCTGTGAGAAAATCTTACAAGTCACTCACTTATCTAAGATTTCCATGATGGCAATTTTTTCATCAATACGTGCTTGTAATGAAGGCGTAGGAGTCGGTAAATTCAAATCTGTAACAGGAATAATAAGATTATGATACTATAAAAAATATCTTCACTCCACTAGTAATATTATTAACATAGTTAAAAAAACAATATTAATCTAGCATGCATCTTTTCATTGATAACTGTCAAAAAACCTAAGAATATTTCCAATATTCATCCACAGCAATATTCAACAAAGCGACAAATCAAGGCATATTATTTTTCATTTTGATGTACCAAATACTTCAAAAATTCAGTAAATTATCCAGGCATTGTATAAGAACCATATATTGCAATGCTATCACTGATTATTTGTTAGATCAGAAACGTTCATTTAGACGTTTACCTGGCATTTGGAAAACAACTCCTGTTGTCTCTTCGGGAGGGATCTGCCCATCTTCACGAAGATCGAGGTTCCCAACAGACCCCCAATCAAATGACTTAATTTGTCTGATTTGTTCATCATAAAAAGTCTTGGCATCAACATGTGTGTCTTTTGGACTTTCCAAGGTTTGTGTTGCAACAAAGCCTGAGAAAGATATTGTTTCATCTGGGCCCAGACTGAATGAGTTCACCGATTTATAAGATGGGAACGATGCCAGGCTCCTGTGTGATGTGTACAGAGGAATGCAGCTATTGTCAATTGAATGTGATCCTTGTTCAGATACTAAGTGTACCGATTGTCTTCGATTAAGGGGTCCTGACGCTGGTTCGGGAATAGTTTCATGGCACATGGGATCAGAATCATAGCTTCTATGATCAGTTATTAATCCTTCCAAAACGTTGTCTTGTAAAAGCTGATTTTTTTCTGTCTCTGGGATATGTGAGGTGGAAATTGTATCACAAGAACCAGACTGGGGATAGTTGGCTGTTGTTTGGTTACTTGTAGATGCTGAGGCTGGCCCTATTTCCGGGAGCATTTGCTCCACATCTTCTTGATGACGAGAAACTTTCTGGGTATTTCTTTTACCTCCTGAAACATGATTTACAGACTTTCCTTGATTAAAACATACCGACAATTACAGGGTGTGTTGCTGGCCACTGGTTTTTAAATCTTCACCACCATTTTACTATTAGCACTTGGTAAAATGTGTAAACATACAAATAGATGCTCACCCCTATTGTTTGACCATCGACGCCACGCATAAATTACTGCAAAAGAATGTACAATACATAAATCATACTGTTTTTAAAACGAGTCAGTTTATTTGTGAAAGATTCCCATATTAAAAAAAATATCACCAGTTATTTACAAACTCACGCTCACTAAATCAAAGTGTATTAGACTTTTATAGAAAATACCACATAGCCAATGGTTAAATATAAACTTTAGTGACAAACACTGACAAGATAAAAGAGGCATCATATATTGTGTGATATTTATAAATACTAACCTACAACTATCAAGGCGATAACGATAACGATAACACAAATAACTGAAATGATGATGTATTGGTCTGATTTGCCATTGGCTGATGCTAATGTTGCAGTAGCCAATGAGGGAGGAGCTGATAAAAGTGGAGTCGATGAAGGTCCAGTTGTTGTTGATTTCACACCTGGAGTGAGTCCTCCGTTCAAGAGCTTGAATTGTTCTGTACATATCACAAAGCAATTTTTATAAACTGTTCTTAAGTTGAACATACAAATATAAATGGGATAGTAATGTAATTTATAAGTGTGTGTTAATGTTTATCAATATGTATATAGGTGAAGATGTGTTTTGGGGTGTGTGTGTGTGTGTAAACTTGTTAACAGTGCTCTCACCTGGGCAATGGATCTTGCAGTCTGGGTACTCTTAATGGAAAATGGATCACACACATGTTCACATGCTTCACAGTGTGTGGTTTGAGGGTCACAGTATTGAAAGTTACGATCACACAAACCAAAGCACTTATTCCTGCATATTCCACTTGATTGATGGCACTCTTCATCAATCAAACACCTCCTGGTGTTGTTCACCCCACAGAGATCGAGGCATCGACCAGATACCTCATCTCTGTATTCGTTTTCCCAGCACATGTATTGTCCTGGAAAAAAAGAATAGATTTATACATACATACATTGTAAAAATGTCATTCAATTTGCATTTATCTCAACCAGTCCACAATAAAAGCAAAATTGTGATTGACTAAGCATAATTCATACCATTTACATTAAATATATAAATGTTAACCTTTTGTGAATCAAAGAGCAACAATATATATCCTCTACACACAAGTTTCAGCTGTAAATGAGTGATCATTTGGACCAAATCAAACTATGTACCCCAGAGCCCAGGTCGATCTGCTGACAAGGGTACATTGTTTCTTGCTGATCTCAGATCTGTCTGTTATAAGTGGTAATTTATGATACATTCCTAAAACAGCTGACAGCTATTTTTGCTCGTCTACTGGAACCCAGTGTCACATAAACTCACTATACATACCACAGGGGTGGAAAACTAACAAAATTAGCTACCAGCCATCAGGGCTGGTAACTTTCAAAAGTTATGGCCAAACACAAATTTTACCAGCCTAAATCATAACATAACCATATACCCAAATATCAATCTTTATTACCCACTACATATAAGTCACTGAAAACATATGTACGAAGACAGATAGAAATTAACACTTAGCATGCCTTAACCGCACACACTCACTACCATTACTTTTATCTTGTCCATGCTTGCGAAATCAAACAGTCAGTCAGCACTCACACACACAGCATCTAATGATTCAATCTCACTGTCAGGATCGAAGTTGTGAATATCATGAGGTTGACTAAAGTGGAATGGCATAAACTGGACCACCAGTTACTCTTGGTGTGGCCCATCACATTGAAGCCTCTATCACATTGTGTTATAGATGAGCAAATTATTGGCATCAGGTCAAACAAATACAAAACATTGGAGCACTCTTTCTCTAGCATACAATACACTCGGGGCAGCTCAAAATGCTCGGCCCTATCGAACCAAGTATGGGAGCTGCTGTAATAAAACCTGAAGTAGGTCTGTTTGGCTACCTATCACATATTGACATTCGTGAATTTTATAGTAGAAGAACTGCGCTTGTCTGGGGCCGTATTCACAAAGAATCTTAACTTGAGTTGTCTCAACTTGAGTCTGCGATCTCAGCTGAGTCCGCGATCTTACATCGTATTCATAAAAACTAACAACGTAGATTTCAATCTACCCAACGACTATTTTTTATTATGAATTCGGCTTAGTGAGCCAACTCAGCTTACCCTCTCAAAAACCAGACTTTATGAATACCTGATCTAAAGCTTGTTGACATACGTCAGAAAGTAATGAACCAAGAGAGAGCGTGCAAATTGACTCGCCACCCGGGCACGTGATTAGGCATCGGTTACAGTTGCCATTGGTGGGGGACCGTTGATTTCCACCCCTGATACAAGTTAACAGAAACCATGCTGCTTACAGCTGATGTCAAGCTGGGTGATGGCAAACATAAACCACCCCCATACACAACAGGACCATAAGTGCTAAAATCGACACTGTTTATGTTACTACGCACAGCCATTTGATGGGCATTAAACTTCTCTTGACTCACAAGTATATGCCGTTTGACCTTGTAAAAGTGAGGTGAGAGCAATTCAGAATAAGTGGTGTGATTAGGCCCTACACTAGCCCTGTAACCAGACCTAACTATCGTTCACTTTCTGTTATGTCAGGCAATAAGCTAAGTACAAATGTGGTTGACAACCAAAGGTAAACCTCACTGACTTTGATAGTGAATCAAATCCAAAGATGAACCATGTTGGTTTTTTTTTAAACATCTCACCGTGTGGACAAATTAATCAAATTCGCAAACATTTACGGTGCTTTTTATCAGCATTTTTGTCTCGGATAACAAAGTATGTTATGAATTTGCTTCGTTTTCACACAGATATTTACAAGTGCTATAATTTACAGCTTTTCTATAACTGCTGCGAAAAAGGTGAGCAACAATTGACTTATTGAGTCTAACAAAATGACAACGGTATGGCAATTTTAAATGGATAAAGAGTAGGGCGAAGAAATATTTCTCGATTGACAAGTCCACCACATTTGGCTTGTCATGGGGTAGGCCTGTACTGCACCCATAGATGCTTATCATTGTGAATCGTAGGTCTAGCCCTATACTATCTAAAGCGTCATTTCATAACTGTAGATGGTAGGTCAACATGATTACAAAATAGTACACAGTGAACTTGACTTAATCAGCGCAATTATCTTATAGTTTGACAATAAATTATTAAGATTGATCGTTAACAGGACCCAAGGGAAGAAGCTGTCTGAGCGATAAAACGGACGATTACAAAACTTGGCAATCTTGAAAAAAAGAGCCTTTCGACAAATAACGAAAATTACCATATTGATATAAAGGCCGAGTATTTTGGAGTTCAGCAGAAATTTCGTATCACTTCAAAGCAAACTTACAAGAATTCAGGTTTGAAATTCTCCGCAGCTTCAAATTTACTTGAGGAATAAACAGCGATTGTTAACGTTTGGAAAGTCACGTCCAAGATGAGGTGGCGGTGGTTAAATGCGTGGTTAATGCGACGGAGGTTGGTGGGGGGGTCACATATCCCTACACCTGGATCAAATATCTTAGATATGTATGGTGTAGACTATCTTACAACGAATTGTCTGGGATCCAGGCAGCTCACCTACACAAATAATCATGCATGTAAATCTCTTCGCCCTTGAAACAGTTTTTGTTTTGTTTTCATGAGCCGTCGGAGTAAGCTGATGGAGTATCGTATTGAGTACCCCCCATAATACAAATTCGTGGTCTGTTTATTTATTGCTCATGAAGCCGCAAGGGGAAAACCCACTTTACCTGTTTACCGGTCGGACGATCTCCATGGCAGACATGTTAGACGCTACGCTAACATAACATCGCACCTGACAACTACCTCAGGACTCATGTTCCTCTGCCTTCTGGGTGTTACTCATGGTGGGATCAGGTGTAGGACCGGGAAGCTTCACCGTGAGAGCCTCGAAGTCTGCATAAATCACGTAGGGTGCAGCCAGCTGCCTGTGGGCAGTTCTTGAAGAAGATTGTGTTATTCCCTTCCTCCGGCATTTCAACTCCCACAGCCGTCTGCCATATTCCCATTCACTCAGGCTTGTGCGCCTGGAGCAGTACCTCAGTGGTGTAGCCATGCAGACAGAGCTCACAGAAGAACTTGCGTTTACTCGTACTCAGGGCTTGTACTTACTATGATCATACAGCATGCGGTTCAGGTCTTTGATCCAGGTGTAGTGGGACTTACACCCTGCTCAATCAGCAGGAGTTTGATACAGGGAATACCACCTGGCTGTTTGCTGATGTGGAGGATGATCGCAGCATTATCCTACCCGAATAAATCCAGGGCGAGATTGTTCTTGTTCTTGTTCTTGGAAATGGGGTGGGGGTGGGTGGTGGCATCGATGCCGGTCTTTTAGGGCCAATTGCAAGGCCGCGCGCATGGACCATCGTGGGCAGTGGTCATCCGTGTTCTTCACGTTTATCATCGCCTTCTTCTTTTCCAGTGAATCTGGCAGGGGTATGTAGGACTCCCCTTTCAGTGGCTGGTAGCGGGTAATGTCGATCCACAGCTTTGCGACCACCTCAAGCTTCCAGCAAGACTCGCTGTCAGTCCACTTCTCCAACTGTTTTTGGATATTGGCACTACTCCTGTTTACGATATAGCCACTATTTTCTTGGAAGAGAAGTGCCTCCTGCTTGTTGCGCAGTACAGGCTCAACATGCTCAGTGTCACTGCCGCCGGTGCTCTTCTAAAGCCTCGCCTGCATGGCGAACTGACACTTAATACCGTTAAACTCCTTAAAGTGCATATGACACCTAAAATATGACACTTTACACGCAAACAGCCAGGAGGTCTAAACAGTGGAGAAAAGCGAGCACCAAAAGGTGAGCTGACTAGAATTGTAATGTATCCAAATGACACCACCACTCTCACCAACCCTAGCAATGAAAAGTGGTGTATATAAATCTTTAGAAATCCATTCTTTTTGAAAGCATCAACAGAATATATACAACTCAGCTAATCCTCTAATCACTGCTAATAAAAAAATGCAACATGGTATCCAAAATTCATAAACGAGCATAGCTGCTTGGATTAGCACATTTAAGTTGGATGTTTACTTTTCCACATAATTTTGTTCTATAAACAACAACTTTGTGCTGATTTGCAGGTTCTGGAAACATTGCTGTTTGACTCGCCTCTTCAGGAAAAAGAGAATGACTGTGGTCGTGCTCTGGTGATCCTTAAATATCCTCCATTTGGATGCTTGATATTGTTCCTATAATTTTTAATAGTATCTGGCAGATACTGAAGCATTGTAAACCATCTGCATCGCAGTGTAGTGTCAAGCCCCCCTGGAAATGGACAGCTGGTGTTGGACAAGTGGCTTTAATCCTCGATCACATTCAAAATTTCCATTCTGGGTTTGGTGGTCTGTTCCAATCCTGTGTTCATGGGCCTTCGATTGGTCCAGAGAGACCCAAAAGGTGTATCAAGCCAGGTGATCCAAAATATCATTTTAGAATTTAGACTAAAAAGACAAAGATTGCCTTAAATTTCCTTGAAGCATCAAAACATTGTATAGTTAAGTTGCTGTTAATGTCCTTAGATATGAGTTGTGTGATATAATAGGAAAAAATTATCACCAACAAAACATTGGGTAGGGAAAAAATGATGCTATTAAGCAATGCCCAGACCTCCTATATAGAGGCTTTCCATACTTCTCTGATCCAGTTTGCTCCATAAACCTATGCTTTCAGTTATCCTGGTCTGCTTTGTCGATAAATCTTTCATCAATCCCAGTCTGCTTAGCTTAGTCGGCATCTTGTGTGATTTTAATCTTCTTTCATATGTAGAATTGTTTTTTAGTTTTATGGGACAAGTTTTACCTAGTAGGGAACTGATTAACAAAAACAAAGTGGAATAAACCAGCTGTTTAATTTCATGTAGTATCTTTCCTCATGCCATTCATTCTTGTCATGATTGAAGTTAAGTTACTGCTGAATCCCACTTATCACCCGACATCTGAATAAATCAAACGTGAAAAGCCCATACTTATCCTGTTTCACGCTGATAGAAAGGTTCATAACTGATTTAAGATCAGTCATTGTAAGTATGCATTTCAAAGGAAATTTTTGCCAACAACAAAGAATAACAGCGCAGGGAGAGGACATGTACATCCTCCACTACCCCAAACACAATGGAGGAGGTCACACAATGAGGAAAGTGCTGAATGATTGTTTCTAAATTTCTCTTTTATATCAAAATTATAATTTGTTCTTTCAAATATCAACTTACACATATTTAGGGAAGTTAATCACCCACTCACGCAGATAGCTCTGCAGTCATTTTCTGGGCGCAGGCACTGATTTGCGTTGTGTAGGCACTGGTTTATTTCTTTCCTGGAGTTGGGACAGCATTTGCATATACAGCTGCCTGCATTCTATCCATAATTTCCTTGTACATGCGTGCCTGGGCCAGGCTCTTTTCGAGTGCCTGTAGGGCAGTCTATGATCTGGGATATGAAGGATTCACCCTTGTTTCTATCAAATGCTCTCTACGAACTTGGCGTGTGCGTTGATTATGTGTCATTACCAATTTTACTTTATATATTTATTAGTCTAATAGGAATTTGTGCTGTATACAATTCCACGATGCTTAATGCTTTTTCTTTCGCTTTCTTTTGTAGTATGGTGTGGTTTATCCAATCAAACCACAATCCATGCACACTCCTCGTTTATTTCTTATGCCTTTCGGACAAACCCTATGCACAGGTGCCCTATGAACAGGATAAAGACGATAACCGACTCCGTGTTTCATCTTACATCTGTGTAAATTACACAACGCTTGTGTGCAGGGCCTGTTACAAGGGTCTCGTTTCACCAGCAATATCCAAGGGCAATTGTTTGCGAATACCACTATTCTTGTGTATATAGTCTATTTGTTTAATGTCTTATTAGATGAAGCACCATCAGGTGGCAGCAGGGAGTCGAATGGCACCACAAGCAGCTCTTACCTGGCAAAGCCACTGCGTGATCTGTCCAACAAATAGAAGAGCACAGGCTCATCAGACTTAGTGAGAGAGCGCCCAAGCCTGTATACATTGAGTGACCACACAGGGTCAGTGGCACCGCTACGATGGTCCTGCTCCTGTAGAGGTAGCCAAAGCCAACACCATGGGGAAGCTTTTGCTCTTGGAGCCCTACCAAGCACCCTGGGACTACGGAAGAGGGCTTTTAAGCAACTGCTTTTGCCTTAATAGCGTCTTTAGTTTTTGTTTCATTCAAGCGGGCCACTTCATTGTTTATTTTAGAGACAGCAGCTTGCAGCCGAGAAACCTACTTGGTTGATCATTCCCCAGATGGCAGTTTTAACTCCACGGCATACTGGTGTCCAAAGATTGGCTCAGTAAGAGATATAAAACTGCTATAGCGTTGGCTATTGGCCTCAAAACCCTTAGCTGGTCACACTTTGCCATGATGTGTCAATGGCCCTGACTTGAAATGTTAGCTCTCCCTCCTGTGGCAGTCGACATAACAGTGGTACGCATCTCTGTGACCTCATTATCAGAAATCCTCGATTGTTGTTTTCTTACAATGGGCTCATTCCAGGTTTTTGTATGTGGTTATAGCGTTCCACAATAGCCTGGTCTCGATGGACATCCACATGGCCACGTCACAACCAGCTCCGTGCCTGGTAGGTCTTGTTGAAACGGATGTTGGGGCAGAGGATTGCAATATGCTGGAATGCGCTGAGGAAAGCGCCCTCAAGTAGGTCGAGCATGAAGACGGGTTTTCCACACCTGGTCTGACCACAAACAATGGCTGAGCCAGAGCCATCAGGAAATGCAAACTTAGTAGATTGCGTTAACAAACCTGCCATCCTTAATATTCAGCTGTGCGTCCATAACCACATACATATATATACTCAATGTGCCGGCTCCTGCTCAGCCACCACATGGGGCGGGTACAGCGGGCCCGGTTTGTATGTGTCCTATTAAATCGAGAGGCTTGTGTGTTCATTATCGAGGCCTCGTCCCTGCAAAATCCTATTAACAACACAGAAGGTAATCTATGTGTAGGCCTCATGTCAATCACATTTTCTGGCGGATGGTACAAAATGAGATCATTACATGGCGGTCAAGTACCGTAGGAAAAAGAGGGTCTACCCAATTAAAACCTGGCCTCTGTTTTTATCTATAGGTGTGAGTTTAGAGGTTGATGCTGTAGATGGGGTCATTACCCTCGAAGTTCCCGATGATGGGACTGCACGCATATCAAACGGAGTGTTAGATATGTTGGGTCTATGGTCTTGGTCAGGGGCGTCGCCAAAGGGGGGGTGTAGGGGGGTGTGACCCCCCCCATTCAAACCGACAGTCCGTGTCACAGTCGGCAAAATCCTGTCCAGTCGGCAAATTGAAAGTTCCGCGCCAACCTATGGTGGCGCTACGCTTAGATAGTCATCCCGCAGTCGGCAAAATTTTAGTTACACCCCCCCCCCCAACCAAATCACCCTGGCGACGCCCCTGGTCTGGGTAGGCGGTGGATTGCTTTGGGTACTTACACATATGACTGAGTAGTTACACAGGTGACCAGCCCATCAACTTTAGCTGCATTTACATGTTTCACGTCCACCTCGATCCAGTCAGTACCATGCACAACATGCTAGATGGTGCGCTCACTATGCCTCTTGAAGTTTCGGTGATATAAAATCCACAAACACAGCTAATCCTGTCTCTAAGCGTGTGACAAGCGGAACTGTGCATTAGTAAAGTTACGCGATAATAAAGGAAGGCTATTATATAACCACGACTTTCCTGTTGACGTTGTTCTTGCTTTTACAAGAAGTCAATAAAAAACGAGTATCTGTGGACCTAGGCAAAAAACAGAGAGCTCTCAATCCGACCTCTCTGAATATGCAAAAAAAGGCTTTGTATTGGATGAATCTAGTGGTACTATGACAAAAGTGCTTGACATGCGAGGTAACAAAATACGTCGGCTACATGATCCCATATCACCAAAGGATGCTGCCAACAAACAATATGTCGATCTCCAGAAAAAAAGAGGCCGCCAGAGAATCCGCGCGGGAGCCAATAATTACGCTTTGGGCTGAAGTAAAAAGTGGCCCCTGTTTGCATGAAGTAGGCGAATCTAGGGTTGATATGTGGGAGATTGGTGGTATAAGCACCCTGCAAATTAACACGGCGGAGTTGGGCCCATTCTGCCTTTTACAGAGACCCCCATGTGGACTGAATAAACCAAGCTGCGCCAGAACCGCTATTTTCTATACTACTGACCTTGTATCGTGCAGTGTTCCTGTTTCGGAGTCGTGAGATAGTGTAGCTAGGCTGATGTGTAGTAGCCCCTTCAGGACGTCTTGGGATATAAATATATTACCGTCCGACCGGGGCTAGGCTTATGTGGGTTTGTGCTCTGTCACTGTTTCTTGTAGTTGGAACTTAGCTTATTTATCTCATAATAATTTTATATAGTGCCAGTACTTTCCGATATTTCTTCCAAACTGAGTCATAATCTCCTATGCTATGTGGAGTGAGGATATATTTTGTTAGTAGTGAATTGTCTGGATTGTTGCTGATTGTCACAGTTGGTTAGAGCAAAGTGGGGTACGTTCGACCCCCTATGGTTTGGTGGGCGATAAAGAGGAGTGATATGGGGTTTACCAGCCTAAGACGTAGTGCATGAAGTTGCTTGGAACCCCGGCAAATGTATTTGAATACACTGGAACTCCGGATATGGTTTCTGGTCCGTTTTGACAGTGCAGTAAGCGGGCAGGTGACGACTAGTACATGATGCCATACCTTTGGTAGTTTATATGGCCAACAGTTTATTCTTATGAAGTGAACACAGCTCATCTGTTAAATACAAATTTAATAATTTATAGTGACTTTTTTCATTTGCAGTCATATGGAGTTTATCAAAACATCTTGTTATAACCCACCTTTAGGGGTTGACTCCTCCCACCCCCTTCCCCAATGTGGCAGTGACTACTAGGACTTAAGTGTGCTCCATTTAGCACATCCTCCATTTAGCACATCCTCATTTGTCTCACTGTCTATCTCTACAATCCTCTCGCTTGCGGGATGTTTTATTTCTTTTTCATTTCTCTGGCAAGTAGATGGGCTGCTTGCTTTTGTTTCCTGTATTCCATCTTTCTTTTCCTTCTTTTTTTGACTAGGTAAACTCTTTTCAGCACACAAACTAACATTGGGGATAGGAGCCCGGACTGGTACACTATCGTTCTGAACTACAGCGACGGGGGTAGGTTGCACCTCCCAGCAGCACTCAAACCTCCCTCCATCAATTTAGACGGGCCAAGTTTGGAGGGGTCCCCTGCATTAGGGTTAAATGGGAACAGCCCTGTTTTGCGGGAGGCATTGTCCGCTAATAGAACCGTCGATACTCGGTCCCATGCAGAGTGAAAAACCTTGGGGAATTTTTTCTCGGTCACTGGCAAACCGAAGTTGTCAAGCTGACAAGATCTGACAGCATCTTTCCATGCAGCATTTATAGGGGGAAAAACCAACATCCAGGGGCTGTATTTTATGTGTATTATTAGCCAGCAAGCAAAAGAGTATGATCACATTTGATGAGGGTACGCCTGAATCAACAACCACTTATGGTAGTGCCTCAGCCACACAACTAATAAATCCCCATCCATCCATCCATTCTGGTACATAATATCATTAATTTTATATTGAGCAGAGATTCCTTGGGTCAGGGTGGGAATAACCATGTCGTGACTTCTATTTACTGGGCAACGCCGCGTATCCTGCTAGAATGAATACATATAATTTGCGTAGTTAAGGTCAATAAAAAACGACAACCGTCGAGGCCACAAATTAGCAATTTGAAAAATACGTATATTGTAATGTGAAATTGATGCTGAATTAAACTAGTCCTACCATTTGAGGATATGTTGCGCATAGTTTTACGAATTTCCTATATATATTATTTCCAAGGCATATTTGCGGAAAGCATATGTAAATATGTTTTATTTGACAGAGGCATTGGCGCACATTTCTCGACAGTTAGCTTCCCATCACTGAGGTGAAACAAGACACGCACTCGGTTCCCGATGCCAAGTTTCCGAGTTAAATATTGATATTTTAATTTTCGTATGGATAGAATAACACAAAGATCTTTAGCCACTATCGTCGCTTAGTTCGGCGACCACCATGAATATTTTGAAAATTCGAATCGCAGACAGTTAATATGAAGCCCAGATCAAAGTTTAATTTTATCAACATATATTTACCAAAGTGGTTTATATCACGACATGTACTTATATTAGAATAAAGGTTCAATTACACTGTCTCTGGTCAATTGAAATAAGTAGCCTTTTGTAGTAACACTGGTGAATATGTGAATGGGGAGGTAGTATATATACATACGTATATTTACACATGTATGTATGTATGTATGTATGTATGTATGTATGTATGTATATATATATATATATATATATGTATGTATGTATATATATATGTATGTATGTATGTATGTATGTATGTATGTATGTATGTGTATATTTGCATGTGTGTATGTATGTATGTATGTATGTATGTATGTGTATATATGTATGTATGTATATGTATGTATATGTATATATATCTATATGTATATATATATATATCTCTCTATATATGTATATATATATATATATATATATATATATATATATATATATATATATATATATATATATATATATCTATATATATATATATATATATATATAAAATGTCATTGTATTGTACAAGTATGCCTAATGGAAATAGTATAAATAGGATATCTAGTTGTGACCCTCAAGTTCACCTTGATTGTTACCGGCATTATACTTAACCCAGTCACGGGCTATCGGAGCGGACAGCATGCCGTCGGGAAGCTGGAATGCGTCGACAAGTGCAAGCGAATTAGGTCCAAGGTCACGGCAAAGCTGCGTTGATGCACATGCTACATCTTTCCCAAGGTCAGCAGGAAGCAAATCGGATGTTATGTAGGATCCAAGATCTCGTTCAAGGATGTCAAGAAGATACAGCTTCCTCAATTGATTAAGAACAGGCTGCAGGTCAAGGTCAGCGTTATTAACGACAACCTTGAACTGCTCACTGACAAGACGCTCGCCATATGCTTTGGCAGCGTTTTGAATTGTGTCACTCTCTTCATACATCCATCGGTCAAACATACCTTCTCTTCCTGCACTCATCATGCTCATTGCAAGTTGCATAAACAACTTGTCTTCTCTCTTCCGAAGCAGATAATGTAGATATTCAGTATCTTGCAGATCAGCAGTAGGAGCTTCCGCGTCGTAGGCTTCAAACACTGACAAACGTTCTTTGGCCACCTTCTGCATCAATACACTATTGTCCCCTTCAGCTGTCATTCCAGCATGAGCATATCCAATGAAGAGTCCTAGCCTGTTGCAAGCTAAGAAACCTTGACCCCCGCATCTTTCTCTGCCGATCGAAGCCACCCTTTCTGTGTTCCAGGAAATCAGTGGCTTCATGACACAACTCATGGTTACTATATCCTCGTGGTCAGACCCATCCTCCTTCTGATGGCAAATCGGTCTTTTACGTAATCTAGGCCAAAGTTCATTGCATAGGTTCGCGCCAGTAAGGGCAGAAGGGCTCTTTGCTGCATCTGGTAATGGAGAATGGATGTGTCTGATTTTCCCTTAGGTCCAACTGTAAGTCTGGTAGCAGCATAC
The DNA here is from genome assembly GCA_034190875.2 of Urechis unicinctus. Taxonomy (NCBI): domain Eukaryota; kingdom Metazoa; phylum Annelida; class Polychaeta; order Xenopneusta; family Urechidae; genus Urechis; species Urechis unicinctus. The sequence continues at coordinate 6,895,362 of CM067358.1, read as the reverse complement.
TTCAAAGCTATTGCTAGACTTGCTTTAGAAGTTCCTTGGCACATGCTAGCTATGCAGATACGCCCAGACAACAGCTGATCAGCAACAGTTAGGAATCGGCTCCTTATACCCTTAATACTGCTTGTGAAATTACCATCTTCGTCAACATCGGAATATTGATTCAGGAGATTGATTCGAGGAACGCGAACGTTGTCAAAATGCAACTTTGCATTATCGACTCCATTGAGGCCCATTTTGAATCCCATGTCTTCTACGCGAACGCCGGGCACGGGCTGGAGATTGTCATCGCGGATTCGAACTAGAATTGCATGGATTCCATAATTGGTGCCATCAATCGACAACTGTGAGAAGACAACGCAGTGTTTGGCATGGACAGCCCCGTTTGTGATCCAATATTTCTGGGCAAGAGGACTTGGGGTATTCACGATGAATTCCTGAGTGTCACGGTCATACACTGCAGTAGTTTCCATCTCGACAGCATTATTTCCATAGCCCAACTCCGTCAAGCCAAAACATCCAACATCGTCTAAGGTGTCAATTCCTTTCAAAATCTTTTCATGATGTCGTTCAGTTCCCAACTTCAGAACAGTTCCTCCAAACAGATTGAACTGAACGGTCATTTTGGTTGCCATGTCGCCATCAACAACACCAACGAGTTCATGGGTGGCAAATATTTTCCATGGATTGTCCTTGAAATTGAGAACCGAAATGAACCCAGCATCACATACGGCCTTTAACCGTTTAAGGGCAAGATCACGGTGCTCTTCCAATGAGATATTGTAGCGAGGGGTCATCAAATCTTGGCAGAGAAACTCTCTCAGTTCTTGTCGCATTTCGTGGTTGTCGTGGTCAAGAAGATGGGTCATTTTCTTGACATCGAACGTGCCTTGTGGCCATTCTTCTCGCAATTTATTTGGCTGCAGTTGATTTGCCACGGTAGACTGATGCCTGGCAACGAGAGCAGATGCCACGTGGCTTACCGGAAGTTGATTTTTGCAGAAGTTTTGACATTTGCTCAGCAGGGGTTGACATGCACGAATGTTGTGTGTTTTGATTCTGCCAAAGTTTGTCAACAAAACTCGGCTTGCTCTCAAATACTTCATCTTTCCTGTGATGTTCAACTTTGCTCAGCTGCTTGACACTGCAGTGGACAAATAGAAATGGAAGCATCAGGTTATGTTTTGTTACATCATTTACTCGTCAGGGAAACTGGCACCAAACGGTCCGATGCCCACTGCGCTTCCTGGTTCATTTCACGAAATGCATATTACAATCAAGTCGCTTTAGCTGCACGAATAATACTTCGGAAAATGGGTTTTTAAAGCATCAAATTACACCATCCTATTCACTGTCATTGAGTCTTACGTCATTTGAAACTTGATTTATTGCATCAAACAGTAATCAGACTGTAGAAAATCAAAGATATTCCATCTTTATTTGACTGAAATCGTCCGTTACCAAATGTCATTGAGTTGATCTATGGCTGGAACTACGCTCTTTAAAATAACACGAAAGAATAAATGTGGCCATTAATAATTGGGTCACTCTTCTGCAAGCAGTGACAATTTTGCTATTAGGACGGGGTTTCAGAAGCATGTATATTTCGAATATAGTTTCAGATATTGTGTGAAATAAATTTCACAATAATAAAGGTAATGTTTTGGGGAAAGAAATCAACATTTATGATTTTCCTCCTCACTGAAAAAGGCTCTTCAGTCAATGGTATCAAATATGAATCTTATTATTAAGCGCTTATTTCCAAACTTATTTGAGTTAACAAATAACAATCATCACCACCGCGATCAAATAAAAACATGGATCTCCAGACATTTTCGCTGATATCTCTATGGTTGGATCTTTACCTGTACGAGCTACAAGGCCAAAACTCGACACGCATATGCGATTCAATATAATGCATATATAATGATGCCGTGTAGGCGTTGTACGCGAGGCACGCACAGTTTTATGTCAATTCCAACAGTGGAAATTACGTCAACATCAGCTACTAAGTCACACACGACGAGTTCAGAACCTATACCCCGTATCTACGTTTCTTGAGTTATGCAATCGCGGTATATTAATATCAATCAGGAAGAGACTTTTGTGTGTCCACGACTTATTTCTACTCTCCCTCTTTTATTTATTGACCTTGTTATCCTCTAAAAAGTTGAAGAATCTAAAATTTGCATGCGCTTTACTCACCCACTTCCGAGTGACCAGAACCCGACACGACAAATGACCGACTTGCCCACTGATACGGTCAGAGCTGGCAACAATGGACAAACCCTGACCAATGAGCGGATGGGGTGGGGGTACTGTATAAACACGTCGTGATAGCAGTCTTGAATAGAATGACTCATGAATCATGGACTCTGATCTAATGTGGTAATACTTACATAATGTCTGACTTAGACTCAGGGTGGTAAACCGGGTTAAATCGGTAGAATGGAAAGTTAGCATGTGCTGAAGCCTGAAGCTGCACGTCACCCCAAATCTATACGATTGTGTCCTGGAAATTGAACTAGCAATCTGCAGACTTGTACTGTTCGACTGATAATGCTCGGATAAGAGTTTGTCGTGATGTGGTGACACTAAGCACTACGGGAAGATAACTTTACTGGTTCCCAAAGATGATGTCCCTGCCAAGCCTTTGTGACGATTAGACGTTTCGTCCAATAAGCAAAGAGTTAGGGCTAAGAGGGCACACTCAGACTGGCTTTGTGATGTGTCAGCAAATGGATGAAACACAGGCCCGTCGGAAGGCGCCACTACCATATAATCACCAAGAGCATATGGGAAAGTTGATCCAACATCTCGTGGATCTGCCCTTCTGATTGGTCGTCACCGCGGTCCCCATGTGATTTTAAGAGTCGCTATGACAAAGCAACGCGCTGACAGGTGGCGTGTTCACATATTTTGTCGAGTTGAGGCGCGAGTGAGCCCTCTTAGCATAGGTTAAAGCTCTCTGCTATACACAGGAAATCAGTGGGCATTGATCGCAGACAATGAGTTGTTGATGTGTCAAGATGATCATGACCGTGTGACATATATATGTACATATATTTATATATATATATATATATATATATATATATATATATATATATATATATATATATATATATATCTATATATATATATCTATATATATCCATTGGATATGGCATAATACACTGATATATCCATATATATATCATTGGCATCATATGATGAACGGAATGTTTTCACCTAGCGCATATGACACTGTTATATATATCCATATATATATATATATATAATCAAAGCGTGATGTCTGTCAAGGCTGCTGCGCTAATGGTGAACTAATCCCACATTTAATTTGCCAAAGCAGTGTCATGAACGATTTGCCGAACTGATAAAGTCATGGAGAATAGTAATTCCCGATTAGAGTTTCTCCTTTACACTAGTGTTAACATTGAAGTGAGGTTTTCGGGGCAAAATATCCTAAATGGTTATTTCACTTGTATCATTTCTGTCATGTAGGGCACCAAAAATCGCTGATAGATCATTCTTGTCTTTGTAGAATGTAGCGAACACTGTTCTCGTCATGGTGAACTGCTTATGATTTTTCATTTCAATTTGTTCACAAATAGAAAGCATCCTACTTAGTTGAGCCTTGAACTGTTTGGGCTACAGTAGGCCAGAACAAAGAGTGTTTATCATGGAGGGGATTACGCGCAATTATTCGACATCACATAGCGACCCAGCTTATATATCGCAATCATTCCTATCCATCACCTTTGAAATGTGATCAAAGATCGTTCACTAGGAAGTAAGATTAAAATAAAAGCGAGCCCTCGAGCCCTTGAAACATGGACTCTCGGTTCGTGGTGTACGGCTTCCAAGCGTGGCATGATTGGATCCATAGAAATCATAGCGCTTATTGACATAAATATGTAGATCTGCCCACGGCGTCTGGAAGCCTTACGTCGGTAACCAAGCGTCTCTAGGTTGAAAAACAACCTACCGATGAGGAAAAAAAGGATGATTCCTCCAATTTGTATTTACTCTGGAACTGATCAATCAAAAGTATTATAAAATCAAACCAATTGCATGAAAACATTCAAGCATGGTAAAGTTGCAAAGTTCTTTTATGTATTGGCGACAAAGAGTTAACAGCTACGTAGTCCTTAACTCTTTGTTGGAGGCCCAGGATCTGCTAAGCCATGTCCTCATAATGATCATATTAGTCTTCTCCGACCAAACGGATGTACCTTGCCTGGTTGTAAGTTGTCAACCTGTGCAACTTTTCACGGGAAATTAACTGCTGGGCATTACAAGCTCATCGCCTTTCAAGACCAAAACTTGAATTTAACGCCCGGGAATTTAATGTTGCCCTCTGTCGCTTGGATTTGATCTTAACTGGGTCGTTAGAATAACATATGAAAAAAAAACCAACCTTACAATGAGATAACGCATTATAATTCCTGTGTTTTATATGGTGCCTGCAAAGGTGATAGAAAATATGAAATCTGTTTCTATGCACGTCAATATGGCCTAGGACAGCCAAGGTTGATTCAGGTAAGGAAAATAATATCCACATTGAATTGGACCCTCTAATGAGAGCAAAATGAGATTACAATTGACTACAGTGTTCGGGAGCCTACTCGTCAGGCTTGCCATGCCTCACACGGAATCTGTCGACAGCACGCGTAGTGTTCAGTTTTGTGTGTGTGAGGGACGATGATAGGCTTTCTCGTCGTGCGCACCTATTTCACGGCTGCATTTGAAATGGCACATCATTGCCCTCATTATTACCACAGTTTATAGCAAAGCATCGGGATTTCCCCCATCAAATGTTGAATGTAAAAGGCTAAAATGCCAAGCCCACAATCATATCAAGAGTCACTTAAATACTTGCGCTTAGCTACACGAGCTTCTGTGATTAGTAAATGCGTATTCGACAAGACGAGGCGGGGGAATTGAAAATCACCCGCACTTTTGGTACAGGGTGATTTCTCTTACACTCTTTCCCCCCAAGTAGAACCTACTGTGATCAACGGATTGTTTTTAGATGTGTGAATATGTCTGTTGAAGAAAAGCTGGTATCCCCTTTCACTTTCGAATGATAACACCCTGCTTGAATTCCAGTTGCAAGTAGGCATTCGATATATAAGGCAGTAAGCATCTGTGCGCTGAGGCATGTCTGCCATGCAGTGAGATTTTTGGGGGGTTTAGGAAGGTGATCCTCTATGCACATGGTTCTTCTCTCTTTATCAATGTTGTCTTTATCATTTTCTCCAACCAAGTCTACAACACCAGTGCTGCAGGCAGAGGGCATTTCTCGCTTACACTTCAATCTGTGATTTGTTGAAACTGGAGCAAGGGATTACCCTGTCTTTCAGATAACTTTTCAGCTGGGGTACCAGAGATAGCAATGACATTTTGTAGATTTTAACACAGTCACACACGTTCATGACGACTGGAAAGATAATCTTGGCGAATACAAATTGTGCAACCGAGTCATAGTAAGGGTTGTTCTTTTAAACAGACTTACAAGAAGACTGGAGATGAATATGGTTGGCAAAATTTTGGTTCACTCTTTGTGGTTTTCTGCGCGCTTGAGAACAGCTCCAAATGTGCTCATCGCCTCCTGACAGCGTTCAGATGAACTCAAGAACAATTCAAAATTCATTCAACTCTTTCAGGGAAGTCTTTTTTCTCTTTTGACAGTTATAGAATTGCACGACAATCTATGTCTGTCTGTCTGTCTGTCTGTCTGTCTGTCTGTCTGTCTGTCTGTATGTATGTATGTATGTATGTATGTATGTATGTGTGTGTGTGTGTGTGTGTGTGTGTGTGTGTGTGTGTGTGTGTGTGTGTGTGTGTGTGTGTATGTGTGTGTGTGTGTGTGTGTATGTATGTATGTATGTATGTATGTATGTATGTATGTATGTATGTTTGTTAACTTGGCGAATACTCTTTCGCCAAGTTATCTTGGTCAGTTGCGTTTGTTACTACGCAAGTGAAATTTGTTTTTGTCTCGCGCTACAGGTCGTTTTTTTAAAAATAGAAGATGATGACGATGCGCAGAACCCAGAGGTTTTGTTTTGCCTTGACCTCATATTAAGGTCAAGATCACGTTGTAAATTTGAAATCTTCTCAACTTACGTTGTGATTCTATACAAGTTTATAGTTTCCTGTAGCTTGGTTTATTGGTCAACTTTTCTTAAGTACATGAGTAGTATAGAGGGTGGAGGTTCTGGCATACTTACCCTGGGAGCTGCCACAGCCCTAATGGAGGTTACCACGGCCTATTCGTTTTGAAAGTGGGGGTTCTGGCGCACCTTCCCTGGGAGCTGCCACAGCCCTAATGGAGGCTACCACGGCTTATTCGTTTTGAAAGGGGGGGGGGGGGGTTCTGGCGCACCTACCCTGGGAGCTGCCAGATCCCCAATGGAGGCTACCACGGTCCACTGGCGTATGCCACCCCCCCCCCCCCTATGAGAGTTGCCACAGCCTCAATGGAGGATACCACGGCCTATTCTTTTTGAAAGTGAGGGATCTGGCGCATCTAACCTGGGAGCTGTTACAGCCCCAATGGAGGCTACCATGGCCTGTTCTTTTTGAACGTGGGGGTTCTGGCGCATCTAACCTGGGAGCTGCCACAGCCCCAATGGAGGCTACCACTGCCTATTCTTTTTGAAAGTGAGGGATCTGGCGCATCTAACCTGGGAGCTGCCACAGCCCCAATGGAGGTACCCCGGCCTATTCTTTTTGCAAGTGAGGGATCTGGCGCATCTAACCTGGGAGCTGCCACAGCACCAATGGAGGCTCCGACGGCCTGTTCTTTTTCTCAAGCATATATGCTCTAAATAATTAGTTCAATTATTCATGTAGCTCAGGACAACTTTTCGTACAGGAATAATTATGTCAATTTTTAATGTTGCTCAGACCAAGGGCTACACCACTAATTGCAGCTTATACAGCGGTTCTGCCCTATGCTACTCATCTACACTACGCCACTTATTACAGCTTGTACAGTGGTTCTGTACTATGCCACTCATTTGGGCCATACCACTAATTACAGCTTGTACAGCGGTTCTGCCCTAAGCCACTCATATGCTATATACCACTAATTACAGCTTGTACAGGAAGCACAAAGTCCCCTGCGCCTGGAAGCTCTGCAAGAGGGCAGCGCAGGTCGCATAAGCAGGTGTAGCTTATGGCGCACCGCCAATCATCTGGAGTCCTGGAGTAGAGATGCTTATTTGGTTTATTAAATTTCTACAATGAAGCTCCGTGGAATCTCGCGGTCTGAATCTTGTCCCTGACTACCTGTGACCCTTGACCGGTCCAGACGATAGGCCAGGCTGGTCACATCGTGCCGATAATAAAGATGGTAGGGAGGGGGAACTCTAACTAAAACAGTATTATAACATCCTCCCCGCCTATGATGAAGCTGAACTTCCACTGTTCAATAAATTGAGAATTTACCTTGAATTTTGAAAATTGACTTTGTTAAACTAATGAAGGTTGATGAGATGGAATTAGGAATAAGAGTTATAGACTAAAGGGATAGGACGACATGAGCCCAATATTATTTGATTTTGAATTTTGAGTGATCCCAGAGTAGCTTGTCCATAACAATAATAGGTAATTATATGAGGTTACAATAATTTTACAAATAATCTAATTTTGCTAGCCTGGTGGTATTAAAATGGATATATTACAATAAAATGGAAGGTATTAAAATATGGATTCAATCTAGCCGTTATGACATTAATTAAATTTTCACAGTATTACTCCGCTATAAAACCACATGGAAAAAAAGCGATGAGCCAATACTTAAAATGGTGAAAATAGTGAAATAACTTATTGTATCTAATTTAATTATTAATTTTGAAAGTATTTAAACTAATGTCATGAAAATTAAATATACAAGAACAATGGACTAATGCCATGGAAGTTATTTGGTTCATGGAGTTATGTTATTGCAAAAAAATCACAATTTTTCCAGGAGCCCCAGGTCGAAAAAATTGTGGTATCAGTCCAAATGTCAACAAATGTTTCATGAATATTTCGAGCGCTTATCAAATCGTCAATATATGTCCGAATGTAATAAAATGTGGATCATATGTTGTCAATGAAAGCTCGAGTTGCATCCTAAGCTTTGTCTAAATATATGTTATTGTAAATAGAGCATTATTGAAATAAAACCAGCAGTTCGAATATTTATCATAGCGTATATTGTACATTTTGTCATTTCCCAATTAATTTACCAATTATTGTCCGATCGTAAAAAACATTTTCTGAAAGCTTGCAGTAGCAAACTTTAATAATTGACATATTCTATCAAAATATATTCATGGTTTTCAAAGTGCGTTGAGTTGAAAATTTTTTCTTCATAGTGACAATTTTCAATCGAGCGATTATAAAAATGATCGGTAAAAATGCAGGTACAGAACGGCAACCCCAATATGACAAAACCCGTCACACAAACTTATTCAATATTGATTTATATGAGATATTCAACTGTTAACATGCGATCTGGTACTCCCGCATCCAAGAGCTGTTTTCTAGCTACCACCAACGAGATGCTGTTGTTCTTTATCACCACAGTCACTTTGTCTCTGCTTAACAAAAGAAATTCCACAAATTCCATCCTGTTAAAACACAACAAAAACACATCGTTGATTAAATTACTAGATATTTGTAAATTAACAATATTGTCAACAACAGGGCACCAATCTTGAAAGACCTCTCCTCTCCAAGAGTCTTCCAATATTTTAGAAGCACACTTCCAAACACAATTTTTTTACTTTATAACAACAACATTTCATGAAGCAACATGAAAAAATTATTAATTAAATACGAAGTCAAAATAAATATATAAATATTGCTTTTGTATTGTTACATAAAAGAAGCAAACAGCGTCTGTATTAAGTGCTAGGTATCTACCAATTTTTTTATTGGCTAACCCAAACTAATCACTGACAAAACACATTTGCTGTTGCTGCAAGTTCTTACAAGTCACTCACTTATCTAAGATTTCCATGATGGCAATTTTTTCATCTATACGAGATTGAAATGTAGGGCTTGTGGTTGGCAAATTCAAATCTGTAACAGGAATCATAAGATAATGATCATATAATATATCCATACTCAAGATAGACAAATAACACTATAAAAGTAATTTGAAACAATATCAATTTATATAAATTATTTATGTAATTCACTTAATAGCATGCATCTTTTCATTAATAACTGTTAAAATACCAAAGATAAGTTCCAATATTTTTCTACAGCAATAATCAACAAAGCAACAAATCAAGGCATTCTGATTTTGCAAATACTTCACAAATTCAGTCAATTATCCAGTCATAGTATGAGAATCATATATTGCAATGCTATCATGGATTATTAGTAAGATCAGAAGTGTAGACACTTACCTGGCATTTGGAAAGAAACTCCTGTTGACTCTCCAGGAGGGGGCTGCCCATCTTTACCATGATCAAAAGTCCCAACAGACCCCCAATCAAATGACTTAATTTTTCTGATTATTTCAGCATAATAAGTCTTGGCATCTATGTGTGTGTCCTCTGGACTTTCCACTCTTTGTGTTGCAGCAAAGCCCGAGAAAGATATTGTTTCATCTAGGCCCAGACTGAATGAATTCAAAGACTTATAAGATGAGAATGATGCCAGGGTTCTGTGTGATTTGTGGAGAGTAATGCTGCCATTGTCACCTTCTTGGATAACTGTCAAAAAAATACCAAAGATAAGTTCCAATTTTTTTCCACAGCAATAATCAACAAATCAAGGCATGTTATTTTTTTCATTCTGATTTTGCAAATACTATACAAAAACAGTAAATTATGCAGTCATAGTATGAAAATCATATATTGCAATGCTATCAAGGATTATTTGTTAGATCAGAAGCGTACATTTCGACGTTTACCTGGCATTTGGAAAACAACTGTCCTGTCGGGAGGGAGCTGCCCATCTTCACGAAGATCGAGGTTCCCAACAGACCCCCAATCAAATGACTTAATGTGTCTGATCTGTTCATCATAAAAAGTCTTGGCATCAACATGTGTGTCTTTTGGACTTTCCAAGGTTTGTGTTGCAACAAAGCCTGAGAAAGATATTGTTTCATCTGGGCCCAGACTGAATGAGTTTACCGATTTATAAGATGGGAACGATGCCAGGCTCCTGTGTGATGAGTACAGAGGAATGCAGCTATTGTCAATTGAATGTGATCCTTGTTCAGATACTATGTGTACCGATTGTCTTCGATCAAGGGGTCCTGACGCTTGTTGAGGAATAGTTTCATGGCACATGGGATCAGAATCATAGCTTCTATGATCAGTTATTAATCCTTCATTATTTAATCTATGATTGGAGCTTTTCAAAACGTTGTCTTGTAAAAGCTGATTTTTTTCTGTCTCTGGGATATGTGAGGTGGAAATTGTATCACAAGAACCAGACTGGGGATAGATGGCTGTTGTTTGGTTACTTGTAGATGCTGAGGCTGGCCCAATTTCCAGGAGCATTTGCTCCACATCTTCTTGATGACGAGAAACTTTCTGGGTATTTCTTTTACATCCTGAAACATGATTTACAGACTTTCCTTGATTAAAACATACCGACAATTACAGGGTGTGTTGCTGGCCACTGGTTTTCAAATCTTCACCACCATTTTACTATTAGCACTTGGTAAAATGCGTATACATACAAATGGATGCTCACCCCTATTGTTTGACCATCGACGCCACGCATTAATTACTGCAAAAGAATGTACCATACATAAATCATACTGTTTTTAAAACGAGTCAGTCTATTTGTGAAAGATTCCCATCTTAAAAAATATCACCAGTTATTTACAAACTCACGCTCACTAAATCAAAGTGTATTAGACTTTTTATAGAAAATACCACATAGCCAATGGTTAAATATAAATGTGCTACTTTAGTGACAAACACTGACAAGATAAAAGAGGCATCATATATTGTGTGATATTTATAAATACTCACCTACAGCTATCAAGGCGGTAACGATAACACAAATAACTGAAATGATGATGTATTGGTCTGATTTGCCATTGGCTGATGCTAATGTTGCAGGAGCCAATGAGGGAGGAGCTGATAAAAGTGGAGTCGATGAAGGTCCAGTTGTTGTGGATTTCACACCTGGAGTGAGTCCTCCGTTCAAGAGCTTGAATTGTTCTGTACATATCACAAAGCATTTTTTATAAACTGTTCTTAACTTGAACATACAAATATAAATGGGAATAGTAATGTAATTCATAAGTGTGTGTTAATGATTATCAATATGTATATAGGTGAAGATGTGTTTGGGTGTGTGTGTGTGTGTGTGTGTGTGTGTGTGTGTGTGTGTGTGTGTGTGTGTGTGTGTGTGTGTGTGTGTGTGTGTGTGTGTGTGTGTGTGTGTGTGTGTAAACTTGTTAACAGTGCTCTCACCTGGGCAATGGATCTTGCAGTCTGGGTACTCTATAATGGAAAATGGATCACACACATGTTCACATGCTTCACAGTGTGTGGATGTAGGGTCGCAGTATAGAGAACTACGATCACACCGTCCGTGGCACTTATTCCTGCATGTTCCACTCGAATGATGGCACTCTTCATCAATCAAACACCTCATGGTGTTGTTCACCCCACAGAGATCCAGGCATCGACCAGATACCTCATCTCTGTAATCGTTTTCCGTGCACATGTATTGACCTAGGAAAAAAGAATAGATTTATACATACAAACATCG
>CM067358.1:6871120-6878620 GCA_034190875.2 Urechis unicinctus | reverse complement strand
GTAAATAAATATATATAGAATATATATATATATATATATATATATATATATATATATATATATATATATATATATATATATATATATATATATATATATCTCTATATATCTATCTCTCTATAGAGAGAGATCTCTTTATCTATATCTCTATATCTATATACATACATCTCTATCTATCCCTATATCTAATATCTCTATCTCTCTTATCTCTCTCTAGATCTCTCTATCTCTCTCTCTCTCTCTCTCTCTCTCTATCTCTCTCTCTCTCTCTCTATCTCTCTCTCTCTCTCTCTCTCTCTCTCTCTCTCTCTCTCTCTATCTATATCTCTCTCTCTCTATATATATATATATGTATGTAGTATGTATCCTTGGATTTCTCCACAAAAAGAGTTTTTGTGTGGCAATAATACACAGTGAAAAGTTTCCGTCGCCTCCATATCATTGCATATATCATATCAATTAAAACCCTGGCAAACCCATCAGTGATGAACGGAATGTTTTCACCTAGCGCCTATAACACTGTTCAGTGTGACAACTTAATCCACACAACCACCACCACCTCCGCCGAAGGTCGGTCTAACACCCCTAACCCCCGTCTTCTTTTAGCACCCCCGCTATCATCCATACGGCCTCCTATCCTCCCTCAGCATTGTGGCGGACCACTTCGGTGATAAGACAATCAAAATTCAGTATGATCCATTCTTTCTTGATATCGAAGGAACCTCGCTCGCGGCCATATTCATAACAACCACCACAGCATAATAATAATGCAAGTTATTATAATTGTTCACTGGTCATCGAATGCAAAATTCATACATTCTTTTTGGATGTGGAGTGGATGTGGAGTGATCAGAATGTGTGATTGATGCTGAGCAGGTGGGATACCAATACCATGGAGGTCGGGGACTGAATGTTCTATGAAAATGAATATGCATGATTTATTCACCTGCACCCTGGTAGTGCAACTAATACACTTGCCTCTATGTACATCAAACATTTGCTGATGTGCAATTGATAATACCTTTTGTTGAAGACCATGGTTACGAAGAAACAGCAAAATGCTAACATTGAGATACAATACAATTGGTGTCAAATCATGATGATATATATATATATATATATATATATATATATATATATATATATATATATATATATATATATATATATATATATATATATATATATATATCTATATATATATATATATATATATATATATCTCTATATATATATACATATACATATATATGTATATGTATATATATTTATTTTTATATATATTTATGTTCATATATATATTTATACTGACGTGGAAAAAATCATCCTTCTCAGTTGAGCCTTGAACTGTTTGGGCTACAGTAGGCCAGAACATGCAGGGTTTATCATGAAGGGGATTACGCGCAATTATTCGACATCACATAGCGACCCAGCTTATATATCGCAATCATTCCTATCCATCACCTTTGAAATGTGATCAAAGATCGTTCACTAGGAAGTAAGATTAAAATAAAAGCGAGCCCTCGAGCCCTTGAAACATGGACTCTCGGTTCGTGGTGTACGGCTTCCAAGCATGGCATGATTGGATCCATAGAAATCATAGCGCTTATTGACATAAATATGTAGATCTGCCCACGGCGTATGGAAGCCTTACGTCGGTAACCAAGCGTCTCTAGGTTATATAGTGCCTGCAAACAGTATGATTTATGTATTGTACATTCGTTTACAGTAATTTTTGTGTGGCGTCAATGCTCAAACAATAGGGGTGGGCATCCATTTGTATGTTTACACATTTTATCAAGTGCTAATAGTAAAATGGTGGTGACGATTAAAAAACCAGTGGCCAGCAACACAACATGTAATTGTCGGTATGTTTTTATCAAGGAAAGTATGTAAAATTATGTTTCAGGATGTAAAAGAAATACCCGAGAAGATGAGGAGCAAATGCTCCGGGAAAATGAACCAGGCTTAGCATCTACAATTGGCAATGGTTGCAATTCTCTGTACACATCGCACAGATCTTATAAATCGGTGAACTCATTCAGTCTGCGCCTAGATGAAACAATATCTTTTTCGGGCTTTGCTGCAACACAAACCACGGAAAGTCATAAAGACACACACGTAAATGCCAAGACTTTTTATGATGAACAAATCAGACACATTAAGTCATTTGATTGGGGGTCTGTTGGGAACCTTGATCTTCGTGAAGATGGGCAGATTCCTCCCGACGAAACAACAGGAGTTGCTTTCCAGCTAGGTAAACGTCTACACTTCTGATCTAACCAATAATCCTTGATAGCATTGCAATATATGATTCTCATACTATGACTGGATAATTTACTGAATTTGTGAAGTGGTTGCAAAATCACAATGGACGAATAACATGCCTTGATTTGTTGCTTTGTAGATTATTGCCGAAGAAAAATGTTGGAACTCACTCAGAAGCCTGGCATCGTTTTCATCTTATAAATCGGTGAACTCATTCACTTTGGGCCCAGATGAAACAATATCTTTCTCGGGCTTTGCTGCAACATAAACCATGGAAAGTCCTAAAGACACACACGTAGATGCTAAGACTTTTTATGATGAACAAATCAGACAAATTAAGTCATATAAACAGGGGAACTCCCTCATGAAGAGACAACAGGAGTTGTTTTCCAAATGCCAGGTAAACGTCTAAATGCACGTTTCTGATCTAACAAATAATCAGTGATGGCAAATAATCAGTGATGTAATTTTAATAATATTACTTGTGGAGTGAAGATTTTTTATAGTATTATAATCTTCCCAGTGGGCACAACACGTGGAATCCACGTGGAAAATACGTGGAGAAACTGGTGTAATTCACGTAGATAATACGCGTAAAAGGCAAGTTGAATTCACGTGGATATGGACACGTGGAAAACACGTGTGCTCTTCCACCTAAATTCAACGATACAAAATATCTGTATTCAGGTGGTTTTTACTTCCTCTTTAGTAATTTTTTTGTTTTTTAATATATTTCACAAGATCATTGAACCAAGTACATTTATTTCTCAGAAATATCCAACTATAAGTGCTGCATGATCACAAATAACAATATTAAACATGTTTTAAACATAACGAGCAAATGTCAACATACAAAGGCAACAAATTAGTGGAAAAAGGCAGGTTTGTTCATGAAACACATTAAACCAGTCACTACATGCATGAGCATCATGAATATACACAGATATAACATGATTCACTTTCACTCTAATAAAATGCAAATTATAAAATGTACTTAAAAGGCCACTGAAATGCAAAACCGAATTTTTGTTATCGCATTTTGATGATAATTTTTAAGTGACTTTCTGGGTGACGTCACCTAATTGGCACAAATCAGTCAAATTCGTCTAGGATGGCTTTCATCAGTAAACCACTAAACGAAAGTGAGTGAATGAGTTTGATGACTTCATACAGGAAAGTCTGCGAGTTTGATCGGTAATATCTCGGCAACCAGTTATGACATCTCAGTCATACTGTTGTCAAAATGTCACATAATTAGATGACAACACAAATTTGAATTTTGCATGTAAGTGGCTCTTTAACTAGTTTAAGTAAACGATCTAGTCAAATCTATGAAAAATATAAATGTGTGAGTAAATCAACAATCATTACCAATAGGCAATATTTAAACTTCTCTTGGGTGCATTCCTCAGTCGGTTGGCTAGAAAGACATTAACAGCAGCCTCGGTGAACCCATGACTCTTCACTACACTTTCTGCACAGTACAAAGAGGACAATATAAGCTATCTAATTTCATACATCATACAACTGACTTTCATTATTTATTGTGTATCATTAAAATCAAAAACTATCCTGGACTTCCAAGTAATTAGCCAATGGTGAACCTACCGACAATTAATTTGCAGAGTGCCATTATCTCAAAGCTGGCTTTGTCACCTGACCCTTTCATGTTAAGCTTGCACTGCAGGGAATTAGTGATTAATCTGCAAGCTATATGTCTGAATGAATACAATTGGTGCATGAAAATTTCTTAAACATTGCCAATTCAGACAAAATGCATTAGTGCAAGTTGTTTGGATCATGGATTTACATCATTTTCATATACATAGAGAATCGCACCTGCTTGTCAAATCGTTCATCGTATCCCGGACACTGCACAATGATTTTCATACACTTCTGAAACTGACACAAAAATGTGACATTTGGAAAATATTTCATTGCTGTTTATTAGATCTAATGCCCACTCCTCCTTAAAAAAACTGCAATTTTACATACCCACAAATTCTTTCTCTGGTTGTCCATAAACTGCTCATCAGTGCTGTTCATCTGCACAGCTTCAGGAAGCATTTTGCCACTATCGGCCAGCTCTCTCCTCTCCTGCCTGTTCAGTATATCCCTGATTTGCAGAGGCAGGAGAGGCAGCGCTCCTGAAAACCTGTGCACAAACAAATTATGCAGTGTTCAATTACTATGCTGCTGACTACAAGCTCATAAATAATACCTTTCTCAGTAGCAGCATTAAAACAGAGAAAATATTTAAAGAAAATATTCACAAATGTGCACTTATGTTAAAGGAAAACCATCATTGCTCAACCAACGACTGTTAGAATGAGTGACAGATGAGCCATGACTGTGGGACTGAGTGACAAATGAGCGATGACGACCGTGTGGAACGGATTGACAGATGAACGATAACTGTGAGATGGACTGACTGATGAACGATGACTGAGATGGACTGACAGATGAACGATGACTGTGAGATGGACTGACTGATGAACAATGACTGTGAGATGGACTGACAGTAGCCCTACAAGACGTCTGGTATTAATTCATGTAACCGTTACACCAGAGCTAGACTGACAGTAGCTCCGGTGTAACGGTAACATGAATTTATACCGTTACGAAGAGTTCGTCAAACACAGTCGGCAAGTTCTCGTTTGGGTTGAAGGACTACTCTGCGTACCTAGAAAATAACATATATCAAGAGCCTTTACAATTATAGACTTTGCGCGTCTACGCAGACGTCTTGTAGGGCTAGACTGACAGATGAACGATGACTGTGAGATGGACTGACAGATGAACGATGACTGTGAGATGGAGGAACAGTTAACAGATGAACCATGGCGTGTGTATAAGATGGTTGTGGTGTATTAAGGAGCAAGCCTCCAAAAAACCACGAGGCGTGCCTACAGCCTTTCCGCTGCATCTAACTAGCTGCAACGGCTGGCACTTTGCTGAGAGTGAGAGCGATAATACAGGTTTCATGCACCAATGAGCATAAAATCATAAACCATGAAGACATTATACACGGCAAGCAGTTTTTGTACAGCTACTTGAGTAAACTTATTTTCATTGAAAGAATAACATTTGAATATGACTCACTTGTAAACTTAGAAACTGTCAAACATATAGCAAATGAATTCTCAACTTTCCAAAACTGCAGCAAATCGCGCCAATCAGCGGTTAGCGGTTAACCCCCGGTGGGGTCTCCACCACGGACCAGCAGGTCACGGGTTCGAACCTCGCCTACGTTTGGAGAGTATCTCACCTGAATTTCGACTCATTATTCCAGGAGACCCCTGTCACGATAGTAACCAAGCAGATGAAAGCCAAAAACCGTCATCATCCCCAGAGCTCATAGATCGATAGCACCAAAAGTTGTGAAACCCACTATATCTTGGCATATCTAGCACAAGCCTAGCTGGGGCTGTCAGGTTAACACATGGCCATATTTCTGGTATAAACTGAAAAAAAAGAATATTTAAATAATAATTTACAAATGGGTCCTAAAATACACGTCTTTTCCACGTGTTTTTGACACGTCAATTCCACGTGATTAATACTCGTGGAATCCACGTGGATATCACGTGAAAACACGTGGATCCACCAATTCACCAAAAATCCACATGATTTCCACGTGGATTCCACGTGTTGTGCCCACTGGGTTATTATTCCTGTTACAGATTTGAATCTACCAACTCCAACCCCTTCATTACAAGCTCGTATTGATGCAAAAATTGCCATCGTGGAAATCTTAGATAAGTGAGATCTTAGACTTGTAAGATTTTCTAACAACAACAGCAATTGTCAGAGATTAGTTTGGGTCAGCCAATAAATTTATTTGTAAATACCTAGCACTCGATACAAACACTGTGTTGCTTCTTATATGTAATATTACAAAAGCAATATATTTTTTTTAGTTAGTAATTTTGTTGATGTTGCTTCTAAAATATTGTATTTACAAAAGTCACCATTTCATGGTGTGTTTGGAAGCATAATCACTCAACTTCCCTCCCCTGCTGCTTGTGTGTAAAGGCTATCCCAGATAGCACAGCTCTAGCGGCCTGTGAGCGGTCGACCATCTGTGGCACTAATGGCCCGCCAGCTACAGCCGACGTCGGGCCATCAGAGAATGGATAGAAATACTGCTTTAGTATGCTTTTTGCCATTTTCCATAACAGAAAACAATACTCAATGCAAATTAAATGTTTTATTGTCAATATAAATACAGTGAAATAATCATTGCTCTTCATCACTGCTGGTTAGGATGCTGGCGGTCCTCACAGCAGACAACTGGCACCTTTCTCTCTCTGTAATGAAAACAAGGAGGAAAATGTAATAGTGACATGATATTGGAAGTGTTAAAATACACATTTATATGTGATATTTTATGTGGTGTTTTGTGAACTTAAATGAGATTTTAATCCATGTCTTTGTTCACTGCACTATTTCACATTGTCGGCAGTAACGGCATAGGTATACAGTGTTCTAGTTTCACACACCCCCTTCACCCCAACTCCACCCCCACCACTACAATGTTTCTGGAAGCCCGATTACCTTTAAATTTTATGATTTAGCAAAGTTAATTAATATCGACGTTTTACTTTAAGTAGGTAAATGCCCAATATAAAAAAACACTGCATATAATAAGAGGTATTATAACTGATGAATATATGAGTTGTGTAAAATATGGCAGGTACAGAATATATTATGCAAAAATGAATATAAAATATACCTCTCTTTTTGTCCGCTCTACTTTTCCGGCCACCATCGCGATCGCTAGCGTTTTACAGCCACTGACGGTCCCACTTCTCGACATAATCGGCTGTCAATTGGTTACGTCTACCAGCCTCTAGAAAATAAATTGTCCAAATGTCATTTCTGTCACCGTAGATTGTTTTTATTTTTAACAACATCCTTTTTATTCCCAATGATACCATTATGCAGAAAAATGATAAGATTCTTGAATTATTATGTGTATCATTAACCTTTCACTGCCGAAGCAATAGCAAGCATCCCTATTACCTTCTTGGGGCTTTTTCCGTGCCAGTTATACTGTGTGGCATGAGAGTTAGCGAAGAGGCTACTCATGATTCGGTCCATCATGTCTTTGGGGGTGAAGCCTCCCAGCCAAGAAAGATGTTCTTCCTGTGTACATACATACATACATACACACACACACACACACACACACACACACACACACACACACACACACACACACACACACAC
>CM067358.1:6856120-6868620 GCA_034190875.2 Urechis unicinctus | reverse complement strand
ATGCTACCCTACCCTACCCAAGCGCAACCATCGTATGCCACGCTAGGGACGCGCACTCAGGCCGCTTGTGACGCGCGAGCTACGAGGCTAGGCATGGTGCGTCGGCAACGAGAGTAGTTTAGCTGTTTAGGGCGACAACATTGCTTGTGAAAATAATGGAAATTTATATTGATTATGTTTAAACTCGACGTTATTGTACATAAGTGAATCACACGCAAGTCCGGTATTAATCTTAAAACTTGGGTACGAGTTGGTCTGGGTACGAGTTGGTTTGGGTACGAGTTGACCCGATCCCGCAGTCATTTCCTCGTTTGTTTACATGGGAACTGTGGTAGGTGTGAGCATAATCGTATGTTATACTGTCATCATGTACATCATATACCGCAACGAATCAAATCATTTCATGTGGCTTAGGGTGCTTGTTCGCCTAGAATATATTAAATTATGGTAACTTATATTATGTAGTGTGAGAACGTCAACCAAAAGGGACCGAGCGATAATACAGACAATGCTGGAACACCGGGCTGCAGCTCGATTTCAGGCCCGTTTCATGGTTATCAATGATTGATTTACCATTCGCCTGTTCTGTTACGGAGGATATATTTTCTTATCCCGTTATTTGATTTAATTGTAAAACGTTATCGCGAATGAAAACTGCTACTAAATTCAATGGGGATTTCACTCGATATTTCGTTTTTGCAATAAATCGAAAATATAATTTCAATAAATTGTATGCTCCTTGTCAACAGATAAGTAGATACTAATTTCATTTTAAATATTGGCACTGGTTTTGGGAGCCGAGACATTTCAGGGAATAGCTGTTACAATTAAATATACCTCTCCAGTGAGTTGAACAGAGGGACTTATGGCCCAGAATCCAAGTTCGGTGCCATATGTTTATGGCTACATATAATCTATATCATTTGCCTTTAAAGAGTTCAACGCCTTACACCAGATCTTTGTCTTACCTCAATGACGCATAATTGATCTTGTCCTTGTTAGGTCTATATTTGGGTACAGTGCATAACTGCCATCATATTTTGCTTTAATTATATGTCAAAGGAGAAAAATGATCTCATCTTGATCATATACTGACAACTCTGGAAGCAATCAGCTGGATTTCAGCAGTGAGTATTCTTCTCACCAAGAAGAGGAACTAGGAGCCTGTAGGGGCATACAGCCATCCAGGTTTGAGCCTCCATCTAAGACAAGGCAAATTCTCCTCTAATAGAAGAGGACTTGAGCTGACTGGGTAACAGCACATGGTAATGGCACATAATTTCCTACCATTTGCAGATATTTTACTCTTTATTTTACAGTTGTCCTTAATTCTTGCTTCAAGTCATCTTCTTATTCATGTTTTATGTCAATTATTTTTTGGGGGGCTAGTTATTCATTGTAAATATGCCCTGTACTAGTTGCTCATGTGGGCCAATGCTTACAGTAGCAGAGAGTAAATGCTGTCAAGAAATTCCACAAGATCTCGAGAAAGTAAAATCTATGGGTGTGGCCTGTATTACATCACACCCAGGATTTATCTCTGGGTGTCTGTGTCCCTGGACACTAGAAATAGCATATAGTGCTAATTGCCAGAGGTACAAGAAAAAAACATGCTACTCAGCATCAGTGAGTTTACTAAAATATGGTTTGGTTCAGATGATACCTGATGAAAAATATTCATGTACTGAATGAAAAGTTGTAAGGATATCTTTATAATGCAGGTTATTCCGATTCACGGCATATCGACAGTTGGTACAGTGGTGCTGAGGGTATCTAGGCGTACATCACAGAGTTGCACTTTCAGCCTGTGCTGTACTGAGAATTAGAGAAGTTTTTTCCCCAAGGACGAATCAGTTTATGTTGGTTTCAAACTGCCAGCATTGAAATAATAAAGGGAAAAAACATTATAATGTGTCTTATTCTGTTATTTACATTAAGCTTTGCTCAAAAATATTAGAACCTATAAATAATACTATACACTGATGACAACCAGTAACCAAATTCAGTTAAGTGCAGTCCACCTAATTTATTATACCATATGCATAAAATGATAGGAAGCATCAATTCCAAAATCATGACATACCTGCAGGGCATCTTGTTCCTGTATCCTGTCTCTCATACAAAAGATGTATCACTCAAATAACAGTATGTTAACAGTCATTCAATATTTTTGGCAGGGTATTTTATCCATCCTGTGTCATTGCACAGCAATCATCATGATTGAATTTCGTGGGCACATCATACAAGTAATGCTTATTCAATTCTGCTCACAACTACCAAAAATTTCTGGTTCTTATTCACTTGTCTGTGATAATGGAAATGTCAAAATATATACACCAGTCCAACATATATACAGTATTTACAAGATTGGTTCTCAGCAGACCACAAACAAGAAGCATATAGCAGTTTTGAATTGCACCTCAGCTTAGCTTACATTAGAACCATTTAACATTCAAATCAAGACTCTAAGCCATTCACATGCCGGATTATTTGAAAATCAATATGGTTAATATTGTTGTTTAACATCACCTTCAACATCAGAGGTCATATCGTGACGGAAACCTCACCTATGATATTTAAGATGATGGGCCGGCAGCTGTGGTCTAGCAGCGTGGGTGTTTGTCTAGTTGCCCAAATGTGGCAAGTTCAAATCCCACTGTGTGCTATGCACGGTAGTGCCATTTGGGTGATAGCATCTTAAAACTCCAATGTCTGTTTGTCACCTGATATGATGATAAGGAATAGTTATGTCCTTGTGCACCTGTTAACAGACGGGTAAAATTAAATGTTACAAGCTTGACTTGGCTGAAGCCAAAGCTGAAAAATAAACAGAGCTTAGATATTACTTGTAAAAAGAAGCAAATATCAATAGACCAACCACCAATATAATGCTCCTACCACCACCATCAACTCCATCACCACCCCTACCCTACCACATCACCACCACCACCATCATTCATCATCACCTTTAGAAACATTACTACATGACTCATCTAAAGAAGAAACCTATACATATGCTGCCTCTCAGCCTCCTCCTTGTCAGGGTAGTGCTCCATTCTCGGGAGTTCTGCTATGGAGTATTGTTCAAGAAGCCTCTGTATCATTCCCTCTACATATCCTGCATAAACATACACATTATTCCTTCAGGAAAACATGCTCACTATGTCTTGTTATATGCGAATTATTGCACTACTAGGCCTCACATATTCGCACCATGATGATACAGACATAAGATTAAAGTTATATGAAGTAAATTTGACAGTAGGCCAGGGCTGAGCACTGGGTATCGCCCGATGATTGACTAGGACAAGTGCATGCTACTGTTAGGCAAGCATATATCTACATATGGCAGCCTGACGAGACAAATCTGTTATCTGTGGAACAGCCTTATAAAACTTGAACCGTCCCACACTGACCGCCGTACCGGCCATGTCAATTTTGTCAATGGGCAAGAGCGAATTCTGACCACTTTCCCAAACGGACAAGCGATATCTAGCCGCGCACGACGGTAATATAAATATATACCGTCGTGCCTGAAAGTATGTGGGTCGTGTGGCAATTCTTGTTATTTCGCGTCTCCGGGGCTTACCACCAAGTTGTGTACTTACGTAAATAATATGTCGACAATTGAGATGAATATCCACTTAAGCGGCATATTTTGGTTATCCACTGTCTCGTTATTATTTAGCAATTGTCAAATGAACTTTTAGAATCACAACTTTCATTCGCGGCAGCCCCAGTTTTGGAGATATGACGTCACATTACGAAGTTCCAGTTTCACTCGCCATGTGATTGCAGGTCCCGGGGGAGGGGGCACTTAAGTATATAGAGGTAGTTTACATATGTCGGGGTATGTTTTTATCGGCCTCCGGACGGGTTTTGTTGACCTCATATTTGTAGGATGGGGTATGCTCTTGCCATTTTTACCTTGTACGACGGGTACAGGTTTTTGAGATCCCAGGGCACACCCCTACGCAGGACTTGGCCAAGTGCCCCCTCCAGACTGCGGGAATCAATGTGTTATCTTTTTTTCAATGTCAATGAGATATCGTTGAATACATATCGCCCTTCTAAAGATAATCATTGACAAAATGACACATATACTTAAATAATAAAATTCAGAAAGAAAAGGTTCGCTTGCGATCAACCTTGTCTGCGCGTGCAGAAACCGATCTTGTCGTTCAAAATAAACATGAACTTTTCAAAATGTGTCTGGCCGGATTAAATCGCCTTTGACGAAATCTCACACGTAAACTAACTCAACTTGTTAATAAACATTCAATTATGTGAAAAATTATTCTTCATATGTACATGTGTGTAATTATCGTGTATAATTGAAACTCATGTATTGTCGCGCCGCTTTGGTTACGATCATCGCACGACGTCAATAAGACGTCGTGCACGGCTAAAGCGATATCTAGAGTTCCAGTACTGGAAACAGGCTACCGATATGTAAATGACTTAACTTAATTGTCTACGAGGAAGGATCATAGCTTAAAACCCCTCTTCCAAATATTCCACCACAGATGAAACGTCTCGAAAGGCAGCATTCCACCGCTGCGACAATTTTCACATTTTGTTTTCAAAGTCAGCACAGAATCATAACTAATGAATTATAATTCGACTTTCACATGGGATATCTAAGGAGAAGTATACTCACAGAATCTCAAGAAACCATGAATCAGAAAACGCTGATGAGTGTCTGTAAATAGGGATTAATTAGTACGACAGCTAGTTCGCAAATAGAAACGGCGTCCGTGGCAACATCTTTTGGTGACATATGACGTCACAGCGCCTTCGTTCATCTTCGGCGTGTGGTCGGGAAGTTCCGGAATGTGTTGTTTGTTTTTGCTTATTTCTTGTTTACTACGCGTCGGATCGAAAAAAGAACTGCAAATTATTGATCAGAAAATCGCGTTCTATATGATCCCATTACTTGCACTTTAATGTGGATCCAAGTGATAATCGAAAAGTTATTCCTGTTTCGGAGTGTTATTCGGTTTGAAGCGGCAAAATCGAGATTTAACACTTTTAACCCCAAAATTTGATCGATTAACACTCGGATCTGCATATCACTTTCATTCTTCTACATTTTGGTGTAATTTATATAGCAATCGTTAGAAGAATCAAGTGGTACGGCCCATTTTTCCTTAGGTACATAAATCGCGACAAAACTTTTATGGCCCACGAAACTTTTCGCCATTTTCGTTGGCGATTAAAACCACATTAAATACCACCAAACGAAAATGGTATCAAATTAAAAAGCTGTTCTTCATTAATGATATATTAAAAGAACAAAATGTATCATTCCATCATTTGTTGTCAGTGGTCATTTACGCGTTTGTCCTTCCTACCACGTGTCGATTAAATTCAACTAAGGAAATTTCATGATAAAACAACCAAATACAAAGAAATGCGATGAATACAACATGTTTTCATATCCCATGTGTTCTATTAATACGTATATAAAATGGATAAAAGTATGGTAACTCACCTAACACAGTAAAAGTGATTATCACTGGTCGATTTTGACGACGACACGCAGTCTAGTGTGTGCTCGTGTTTTTCTGTCATTTTCCTCGTGTTTTGGCCTTTGTTGGGCTTGTGTTTTTAGTGCAGTGTGTGAATAAGATCGTCTACAACATCTTTGAATCAAAGGATATATCTGAATCTGTTGGACTTTATCATCAGCTGCCCAGGAAGGGACATTGTGTTTTCCCGCTGCTCAACTACGCGCTTCGCTTCTCGGAAAGCCACGTGCTTTGCCTGGTCCTGTTTCCAGTGTCTTTCGCACTCTTCGTCCTTGGAAACTACATCAACGTCACGAAACGACCAGCCGTCTTTCTGACCACCACATCAATATGTAACATGAGTTGCCGATCATGTGACGACCGTGTGCAAATAAAGCATATGCTGTCCTACACCAGGAAGGAACTGCTCGATATCTGCGGGTCACTGCTTCTTCATCACAGCACCCGTCTTCCAGCGCCATCTGGAATTTTCCTGCCAAAACACGGGCCTAGCAGGGGCTGGGACACGAGGAGAGTGACAGAGAGACACGAGTCAATTGTAGACTGTAAAGCAAATTCCCGAATAGGGCTAATAAATTATCTTATCTTATCTTATCTTATCTTATCTTATCTTATTATCTTATCTGAAATACCAAAAACCCGCCTAAATTCAATGACTGAACTACGGCGAAGGGCGGTTGTAATTTGCAAATATGCAGCTAGATGGCGCTGTGGCAGACATCCAGCCGAAAACGAGCCAGCGTTGGGCCGGCGGTGGACCGTCAGCTGGGAACTGCCGACGGCAGCCATCAGCGGGCCGCTGGCGTTGTGCTATCATATTATAAATTTATAAATATCTAGTATTGCAATCTAATCAAGGATGTGTTTTTTGTTGTGTTTTAACAGGATGGAATTTGTGGAAATCCATTTGTTTAGCAGATACAAAGTGACTGGTGATAAAGAACAACAGCATCTCGTTGGTGGAAGCCAGAAAACAGCTCTTGGATGCGGGAGTACCGGATCGCATGTTTACCGTCGAATATCTCGAATCGATCAGTATTGAACAACATTCATGAGGGAATTTTGTGTTTGTGTGACGGGTTTTGTCATATTGGGGTTGTCTACATTTTTATAATCGATCGATATTTCAGTGAAAATTGTCACTGTGAATTTTTTTTTCCAACTCAACGTGCTTTGAAAACGTCGAATATATTTTGATAGAATATGTCAATTATAAAAGTTTGCTACTGCAAGCTTTCAGAAAATGTTTTTTACGACAATTGGTTTATTAATTGGGATATTACAAAATGTACAGATTTATGCTATGATAAATTTTCAATAATGGTTTATTTACAATAACACATATTTAGACAAAGTTTGTAATTACGTTACACTTTAATCATGTGGAACTTTTTTTTAAATCGGCTAAAGTGATGCCCTACGCCACTAGAAAATAACATATATCAAGAGCCTGTACAACTAAAAGTCTCTACGCACCCCAAAACTTACACCCACTCGACGCTATTCTTCAAGAAATGCCATCGATATATCATTTCTGAAAAATCGCGATACGATGACCGCCATTTTGGAACATATTGGGTCGCGTGATTTCCCGCCGCCTCATCCTCATTGCCTTAGCATCCCGGGGGGGGCAATTGGCTCCCATTCGGATAGGGGTGTGCCGCAGGACCTCGAAAACCCGTACCCGTTGTACAAGTTGAGAATGGCAAAAAGTATACCCCGTCGTACAAGGTATTATGCGAATGCATAACCCGTCGTACAAGTCGAGAGGACGAAAAAACATACCCCTTCGCGCGGCACATGTATACTACCTCTATACACTTAAGCCTGTAAATTTTTACATTGCGTCGGCCTCAGAGAAAGTAAGACGTCTACTCAGACGTCTTGTAGGGCTACTCGACAGTAAACTAACGTGACCATAGGCCAAAGTGTCTACGCCGTTAGTGGCTACCCATCGCTTTGAGTCAAACGGGGAGAATGACACCTTGTTGACGTGGAGCCAGAATTTCACAGGCTCCTGTGCATCTCGCACTTGCTGACAAGCTCCTCTAGGCGTTCCACTCGCTCCATAAGATCAACGTTCTTAGACTCCAGGTCTCTCACAATATTCTTCAGTTCCACAAGGTGGGTCAATATCAGTCACCGTCCGCTGGACGGTGTAGAAGCACCCACTTTTTTTCTGATACCATCTATTACTTCTCCAAGTAGTAGCGTGCTCAAATTAACGTGGGACCGTTGTCTCCCACAAACTCCCACAGTTAAACAATCGAGCAGGACCAGCTGAGCAGGACTGTTCTTTTAAATAGACCATGATTTATCATGTATAGTTCATGACCTCACATGGACCACTTAATAAAGGGAAATATCACACAATATCTGATGCAACGGAGCAATATATAATTACCAAAATAGCATTTAAAATCAACATTAAAAAGAACAAACCTGAGTTAAAGCAATATGGCAAACAAAGGAATTATATCACACAATATCTTATTGAACTGAGCAATATATAAATACCAAAATAGCAATATGACACCTACCCCCCCCCCCCCCCTCTCCACTATATATTTGTTTCCAAATTTATCCAATTCAGGAAAATAATTCCAAGTAAATACATAGATATAAGTTGAATGTGTCAGAAACAATAACAATTATGAGGACAACTTTTGCATTATTAATACAAAGTTTACTGCATGATTGCAAAGGAGTAGGAGCAGAGGAGAATTTGTTGTACAAATTCAGCAGCTAAAAATTGAAAATGAAAATGGCTATGACAGCATGGTTTATGTGAATATACAGTTCAAGCTGGTTCAATATAATATCAACGTTTAGTAAAGTTATAATAAAGGACATATATTTGTTATATATTTTACAAGATGATTACACAACCATTCAGCTCACTTGCAACTATGAAAAATCTGCAGTATATTTGATATAATGGCAAGAACAGTTGATCTAAGCAACTCCACTGTAAGTAAACCACAATGACAAACGCAAAAATCCCATAAGATTCTTGTTCACACTAATTTATTTGAGGTATTCGACGGTAAACATGCGATCCGGTACTCGCGCATCCAAGAGCTGTTTTCTAGCTTCCACCAACGAGATGCTGTTGTTCTTTATCACCACAGTCACTTTGTCTCTGCTAAACAAATGGAATTCTACAAATTCCATCCTGTTAAAACACAACAATAAACACATCCTTGATTAAATTGCAATACTAGATATTTATAAATTTATAATATTGTCTTGAAAGACCTCTCCCCTTCAGCTGTTAATATATTCTTTACACACAAGCAGCTAGGTGGGAAGTTGTGTGATTACACTTCCAAACACACCATGAATTGGTTACTTTGGTACGTACAACATTTCAGAAGCAACATGAACAAAATTATTAATTAAAAAAAAATAGAATTTCAGAAATTCAAAATAAATATATTGCCTTTGTATCATTACATATAAGAAGCAACCCAGTGTTTGTATCGAGTGCTAGGTATCGACAAATTTATTGGCTAACCCAAACTAATCTCTGACAAAACGCATTTGCTGTTGCTGTGAGAAATCTTACTAGTCACTCACTTATCTAAGATTTCCATGATGGCAATTTTTTCATCAATACGAGCTTGTAATGAAGGGGTTGGAGTTGGTAGATTTAAATCTGTAACAGGAATAATAAGACTATAATACTATAAAAAATCTTCACTCAACAAGTAATATTATTAACATAGTTAAAATTACAATATTAATCAATTGAATTATTTATGAATAGCATGCTTCTTTTCATTGATAACTGTCAAAAACCTAAGAATATTTCCAATATTTATCCACAACAAAGCGACAATTCAAGGCATATTATTTTTCATTTTGATGTACCAAATGCTTCAAAAATGTTGTAAATTATCCAGGCATTGTATAAGAACAATATATTGCAATGCTATCAGTGATTATTTGTTAGATCAGAACGTTCATTTAGACGTTTACCTGGCATTCGGAAAACAACTCCTGTTGTCTCTTCAGGCGGGAGTTCCCAACAGACCTCCTGTTTATATGACTTAATTTGTCTGATTTGTTCATCAAAAAAAGTCTTGGTATCAACGTGTGTGTCTTTTGAACTTTCCACGGTTTGTGTTGCAGCAAAGCCCGAGAAAGATATTGTTTCATCTGGGCCCAGACTGAATGAGTTCACCGATTTATAAGATGAGAACGATGCCAGGCTTCTGAGTGAGTTCCAACATTTTTCTTCAACAATAATCAACAAAGCAACAAATCAAGGCATGTTATTTATCCATTGTAATTTTGCAAATACTTTACAAATTCAGTAAATTATCCAGTCATAGTATGAGAATCATATATTGCAATGCTATCAAGGATTATTGGTTAGATCAGAAGTGTAGACGTTTACTTGGCTGGAAAGCAACTCCTGTTGTTTCGTCGGGAGGGAGCTGCCCATCTTCACGAAGATCGAGGTTCCCAACAGATCCCCAATCAAATGACTTAATTTGTCTGATTTGTTTATCATAAAAAGTCTTGGCATCAACATGTGTGTCTTTAGGACTTTCCATGGTTTGTGTAGCAGCAAAGCCCGAGAAAGATATAGTTTCATCTGGGCCCAAACTGAATGAGTTCACCGATTTATAAGATGGGAACGATGCCAGGCTTCTGTGCGATGTGTACAGAGGATTGCAACCATTGCCAATTGTAGATGGTAAGCCTGGTTGTGTTTTCCGGAGCATTTGCTCCTCATCTTCTCGGGTATTTCTTTTACCTCCTGCAACATAATTTTACAGACTTTCCTTGATAAAAACCATACCAACAATTACAGGTTGTGTTGCTGGTTACTGTTTTTTTAATCTTCACCACCATTTTACTATTAGCACTTGATAAAATGTGTAAATATACAAATGGATGCTCACCCCTATTGTTTGAGCATTGACGCCACACAAAAATTACTGTAAAAGAATGTACAATACATAAATCATACTGTTTTTTAAAACGAGTCAGTTTATTTGTGATAGATTCCCATCTTAAAAAAATATCACCGGTTATTTACAAACTCATCCTTACTAAATCAAAGTGTATGAGGATACAAGACTTTTTATAGAAAATACCACATAGCCAATGGTTAAATATAAACGCGCTTCTTTAGTGACAAACACGGACAAGATAAGGGAGGCATCATATATTGTGTGATATCTATAAATACTCACCTGATACAACTATAAAGGTGATAACGATAACGAAAATAACTGAAATGGCGGATGCTAATATTGCAGTAGCCAATGAGGGAGGAGCTGATAAAAGTGGAGTTGATGAAGGTCCAATTGTTGTTGATTTCACACCTGAAGTGTGTCCTCCTTTCAAGAGCTTGAATTGTTCTGCACATATACAAATAAGTTTTTACAAGTGGTACTTAAATTGAACATTCAAATATAAATGGGAATAGTAATGTAATTCATAAGTGTGTGTTAATGTTAATCAATATGTTTATAGGTGTAGATGTGTTTTGTGGTGTGTGTATACTAGTTGACAGCGCTCTCACCTGGGCAATGGATCTTGCAGTTTAGGTACTCATCAATGAAAAATGGATCACACACATCTTCACATGGTTCACAGTGTGTGATGAAAGGGTCGCAGTATTGAAACTTACGATCACACAATCCAAGGCATTTGTTTCTACATGCTCCACTCGATTGATGGCACTCTTCATCAATCAAACACCTCCCGGTGTTGTTCACCCCACAGAGATCGAGGCATCGACCAGACACCTCGTCTCTGTATTCGTTTACCAAACACATGTATTGTCCTGGAAAACAATAGAATAGATTTATACATACATACATTTAAAAAGTCATTCAATTTGCATTTATCTCAACCAGTCTAATATAAAAGCAGAATTGTAAGTGACTAAGCATTAGTCATACCATTTACATTAAATATATAAATGTTAACCTTTTGTGAATCAAGGAGCAACAATATATATCCTCTACACGTAAGTTTCAGCTGTAAATGAGTGATCATTTTGACTAAATCTAATTATGTAATCCAGAGCTCAGGTCGACCGGCTGACAAGGGTACATTGTTTCTTGCTGATCTCAGATCTGTCTGTTATAATTGGTGATTGGTGATACATTTCTTAAACTGATAGCTTTTTGGAGATTGTCTGTTTGAACCCAGTGTCACATAGACTTCCTATATATACCAGTGAGCAGAAACCATGCTGCTTTCCACTGATGTCAAGCTGGCATACATTAACCATCCCCTACCTAGCTACCCCTACCCCTATTCGATGGACATTAAACTTACCCTGCTTAACTTACTGGGGCCGTATCCATAAAGTCCGCAAACTCAGGTTTTTGAGACGGCAAGCTGAGCTGAGTGACTAGACTTCTTCCATTCCTTCGTCTAAATCGATCGTCCATCGACATTTTATTCCATTTTCTGTCTAATGAACTCATAGTAACATATTGCTCCCTTTTCCTGTAAGACACAAACTATGATCGCGATGGAACATGTGTTATATTATAGCAACTAATCTTTTTTGGCTGCTTGCCAGCCCTAAGCTTAGCTTTGTTTGCCAACAATTTGTTTAGTGGATACGCCTGAGTTCGCGGACTCAACTGAGCTCTTCAACTCAAGTTAAGACGACTCAAGTCAAGATTCTTTATGGATACGGCCCCTGTACTTTCTATGCAGTATATGCCGTTTTGACCAAGTAATATTGAGATGCGAGTGGCTCTGAAGTAGCTCTTTTTAACCAAGTGGAGCTTGCGCACCCTCTTGGTTCTTGAGGAAGGCGTCGCCAATGTAGAAAATTCGCTCATAAAACCTTACTTTCACGATGTCCACTTGATGTAACTAGTCCAATTTAGTAAGTAATCAGTATTATGTATGGCAACAGAGTCTCAGGAAGCGCAATAACTTGTAAATATGCATAATCGCCTAAAATGTGCTTAGCTATTAAATTTTCCG
>CM067358.1:6816120-6851120 GCA_034190875.2 Urechis unicinctus | reverse complement strand
ATGAATTCCTGAGTGTCACGGTCATACACTGCAGTAGTTTCCATCTCGACAGCATTATTTCCATAGCCCAACTCCGTCAAGCCAAAACATCCAACATCGTCTAAGGTGTCAATTCCTTTCAAAATCTTTTCATGATGTCGTTCAGTTCCCAACTTCAGAACGGTTCCTCCAAACAGATTGAACTGAACGGTCATTTTGGTTGCCATGTCGCCATCAACAACACCAACGAGTTCGTGGGTGGCAAATATTTTCCATGGATTGTCCTTGAAATTGAGAACCGAAATGAACCCAGCATCACATACGGCCTTTAACCGTTTAAGGGCAAGATCACGGTGCTCTTCCAATGAGATATTGTAGCGAGGGGTCATCAAGTCTTGGCAGAGAAACTCTCTCAGTTCTTGTCGCATTTCGTGGTTGTCGTGGTCAAGAAGATGGGTCATTTTCTTGACATCGAACGTGCCTTGTGGCCATTCTTTTCGCAATTTGTTTGGTTGCAGTTGATTTGCCACGGTAGACTGGTGTCTGGCAAAGAGAGCAGATGCCACGTGGCTTACCGGAAGTTGGTTACCGCTGTTGGTCTGATATTTGCTCAGCAGGGATTGACATGCTTGTGTGTAGTGAAAAGTTTTGGTTCTGCCAAAGTTCGTCAACAAAACTTGGCTTGCTCTCAAAAACTTCATCCTGCCCGAGATGTTCAAGGTTGATCAGCTGTTTAAAACTGCGGGGCAAATAGAAATGGAAATATCCGCATATAATGTTACGTCGTATATTCCTTAGGACACAATCTTGTTCTATTCAGCCAACTGCCCGAGAAAAATGTCTAAATATATGAAGACCTAACGAAACCAAATGCCACATTGGTGTTTAACACAATTTTCGATAGCATGTTAATATCACAATGTTGATTGATAAATACGAATGTGATGGTTTGACAACGACGTTTAAGTGAAAATCTTAAATGCCTTTAATACGTGAGCAATATTGTTTAAAGACTTAATATTAGTCACAACAGGGAGGGGCATTTCAAGACTGGAGAACATGAGGTCCAAATATTACTTTTCATGAAAAAAAATAACATTTTCCATTGATCCACGTTTACGGCGGTAATATTTATGGCGGTTGTCCCGACTGCTAACATTGTATGGGACGTCATTAATGAACCTTATACGGGAACATGTTAGACACTTTAAGACATCAATATAGACAAAATAGGCAGAGTTTGGGTGATATCATTCATTTAAGCTGCAGAACTAATACATCACACATCTTTAAAGGATCAAATTACGAAATACCATTTTCTGTCATTAACTCTTACATCATCGAAACCTCAATTCGTTGCATCAATCAGATTGCAGAATTCCATCTTTATATGACTTAAATAGTCCGTTACCAAATGTCATTGAAAACATAAATGTGGCCATGAATAATTGGGTCACTCTTCTGCACGCAGTGGGAAAAAATTCTTTTAGTAATGTGGGTTTCAGAAGCATGTACATTTCAACATAGTTTAGATTTTACGAGATATAGGTCATGTTTGTGTGAAATGGGAAACAAGTGAAAATTCATGATTTTCCTCCTATCACAGGGCTTTTAAGTCAATAGTATCAAATATGAATCTTATTATTGAGCGCTTATTTCCAAACTTATTTGAGTCAACAAATAACAATCATCACCACCGCGATCAAATAAACACGGGCGCTCCAGACATTTTCGCGGATCTCTCTCTGGTTGGATCTTTACCTGTACGAGCTACAGGCCAAAACTCGACACGCATATGCGATTCAAAATATCTATGTGATTATATAATGATGCCACGTAGGCGTTGTACGCGAGGCACGCACAGTTTTATGTCAATTCCAACAGTGACAATTACGTCAACATCAGCAACTTAGACACACGCGGCGAGTCAGGCCCGTATCTACGTCACACAATCACGAAATATCAATATCAATTAGACAGTGACCTTTGTGAGTCCACGACTTATTTTTACCCTTCCTCTTTTAGTTATTAGCCATGTTATCCTTAAAAAAGTTTTTAAGAATCTCAACTTTGCTTTACTCACCAACTGCCGAGTGACAAGGACCGACTTGATACGGTCAGAGCTGGCAAAAATTGACAAACGCTGACCAATGACCGGTTGGGGTGGGGGTACTGTATAAACACGCCGTGATAGCAATCTAGAATAGAATGACTCATGAATCATGGACTCTGATCTAATGTGGTAATACTTACATAATGTCTGACCTCAGATCAGGGGCCGTAATCCTTTCATAAAGCCGGATCCAATCAACTGAGTGGAAAGTTAGCATGTGCTGAAACCTAAACCTGTCACCCTAAATATGTACGCAAAATTGACGCGCAATAGGTAGACTTGCACTGTTCGACGACGAAAATGCATGCATAGAGATATATATATAGATATAGAGATATATATATATAGATATATATATAGATAGATAGATATAGATATATATAGAGAGATATAGATATATAGAGAGAGAGATAGAGATATATATAGAGATATATCTATAGAGAGATATATAGAGATATAGAGATATAGATAGATATATAGATAGAGATAGGATATAGAGAGAGATAGAGATATATATAGATATCTCTCTCTCCTATATATATCTATATCTATATATATATATATCTATATATATATATCTATATCTCTCTATATATATATATATATATATATATATATATATATATATATATATATATATATGGGAAATCAAAGTTCAGTATGGTATTTCCGTAGCAAGGCCCTTATTTCACCCGTAAATTATTCAGACCTTTGTCCCCTTTTGATCAGCGTGAATTCTTTACAAACTCTATTCCTTAGATCTACCTGATGGTAAGAACAACATTTGAATCCCTTTGATCTAGAGCAATTCCCCACAATTAATTCGAATTGACACTTATACCGGGTGTCTACTATCTAATTACAATGGACATGGATAGAATTGGCTCAGCTTGCTAATCTCCGGATGC
Organism: Urechis unicinctus; assembly: GCA_034190875.2. Taxonomy (NCBI): domain Eukaryota; kingdom Metazoa; phylum Annelida; class Polychaeta; order Xenopneusta; family Urechidae; genus Urechis; species Urechis unicinctus. The sequence goes on along the minus strand of CM067358.1, from coordinate 6,848,120 downwards.
CGCTCGTGTTCCACCTGCCCACTGTCATTTTCATTTTCATTGACCAATGACGAGAGTCCATGCCTCTGGTTGGGGCTAGTGGTTGAGTTGCACGAGAGGCAATAAACCGATATTAGCTACACAATATAAGACTTCTGGTTTTCACATTATCAAGCTTCCTGAAGAAAAACAGCCTCTAAGAATTTACAAAAAGTCTCTTAGCACACAATTCTGTCGTAATATCGACGGAACCTCGCTCGTGAGGGTAAGGACTGAATCAATGATTGCGGGTTCGCGTCTGTCATACACTTAGCGAACACCTAGATCACTTGTTGAAGCACGGGCTTCCACTTTCCGATGTCAGGCTTTCAATCTATGAATGATTGGATCCATGTAAACCATATGTAGATGTGGCACCCGGGAGCCTTATATGGGGAACCAAACGTCTGCTGTTGAAAAACCACCTACAGCTCAAAATGCCGAGGAAGGAACAAATGATGATTCATCGGATTTGATTTGCACTGTGACTGATCGATCAAAGTATTTTTGTTCATATTAGACACGCCAACCCTAGGCTGAAGATTATCAAAGCATTGTCAAGTGGCAAGGATATTTTATTCATAGGTGGCTTAAGAGCTGCTAATGCATTATGATCTTAATGCGGATAGCAAAATGTTATCATAATGTCCAAATCATAATTACGTAGGCAGAAACTGTCAAACAGTTACCAGCGGAGCGGCTATTATCGCTCATCGCTATTTTAGCGTTCTTCCGAAACGGTTTTATGATGTCTGAATGTATCTATTGGTAGGTGAACTTGTACATCGTTTGCGGGCTAATTAGTGGTCGTTATAGTTTTTGCCTATGACTATGAGACAACGGTATCGATGCAACAACGTTGGGATTGGGGGGGGGGGGGGGGGGGGGGGTGAACGAAAATAGAAGGAATTATAGTTGGCGGCAATGTTGATCAATGAAACACTTGTTCCGAAGCAGCGTAAGCGTTTAGTTCCACTTTCGCCTCAGTCTTACTCCAATCTATAATTATAAACCGCATTGGCGAAACTGGATTCCGAGTTTTAATTATAGAATATCTCCACTTTATAGAGGGCTAGGCTTTGTCTGTACTCTGTTGGGCTACACCTGTCCATGTAGCTGCTGCAGTGCTTCAAGAGGGAGCATAGGTAAAGAAACTTCGCCTCTGACAGCGTCCGCACTATTTACTACTTTCGATCACTCAAATATCCGCGTTGTAAAGGCGAAGAGCCGCCTGCTTAAATTTCTAAGGTGCCTATGTCAAAATGGCAAGTTAACTCGCTAAAAACTTACATAAGCCCTCCAGGCCATAAAATATGTGAAAGTTTATATCATAAAATGACACGAGGACTGTTTCTATTTATACAGTATTGTATTTTTGTTAAGTTTCATTACAAAAGTGGGGCACGTTGAGAAACTTAGTTCAAAACCTCAACATGGCTGACTCCCACAATGCAACATAATTTGGTGGGGCTCATGATTTCCAGCCGAAAGCTGAACCAATACAGGCCATTGTAATATTCACACCTGCAGCAGGAAACATTTTCTTCTGTTAATAAAGGAGTGGAACTGTTGTTTCAACCTAGGCAAGATTGATGTTAAGACATTTATGGATATGAAAATGAATTTTTATAAACCGTCCCTTGTCTTCATTGCGAGAAGGAGCAAAGTTGCTTATATCTGTATAGTGCCTTGCCTAGACGGATCATATCAGCAGCTCCCGTACTTCGATTGGGCTATTTATCTGCATTTTAATTTTATACAATGAACTTCAGTGGAGCTGGCGCTCGAGAATACAATATTTTCAGACTATTTAAACATATACAGATTAATAGTTTATGTTGCCAAGGCTCGTTTCAAACCTTAACGTGACCACAACATTATGGGACATATTTTTTTTGGGGGTGACCGACCTTTGACCTAGGCTCGTTCATGCAGACAGAAGGTTCCTCATTGTTTGAGTTCACTGTCCCATGATCCCAAAGTACAAATCATCTATGGATCGTAACTTCACACAATCTTTTGTGATAACAGGAACCCATGACATAGTAATCATCGACTCGTTGATGGAAATTGGGATACATCTATAAATAAAGGTGTGCTAACAGTCCCCAACAAAATTTATAATAATTTTGACATGGGGAACCCAATGAAACAGTCAAACAGATGTAGTTGTGAGTGGGTCTACAATATCGTGGTGGAAGTAGAACAGATGGTTATTCTGTAAAATCCCAAATGGTTGTGTGTTGTTATGATTCGTTCTTTGTTGCGAAGATTGTGGTCCTTACATGCCCCTACCACATAAGCGTGGGGGAGCCAAACCCCATTCCCACACTTTTCTAAGCAGGCAGTTTTGGTTTTGGCAGCTGAGCAGACTGCTATCCTTGTTGGTATCTGCCTGTGCCTACTTTATAGTTTGAAAAGTGAAAAATGTAGGTAGAATATTGAAATTGTATTTTAAATGTTTGGGCAATAATTGATAAATTTTGAACAGTGATGCCCTTACAAGAACAAACCCAGTAATATATCTTACTATGTTGAGACATAGTCTGAAGAAGGAAGCTGGTGGTTGTCGCGGCGACTGAGCCCCAACGGAAAATGGTCCATGGATCCATAAGATTGATTGCCTTTGAAGGGCGTACCCACCCACTTATATAGCCACTCCAGAATTTATTTATTATTGTTGATATTAAGCGCTGACATTTTAAGGAATTTGATTATTTGCAGGTTGTTGGCTAATTATGAAGAAGGAGCTGGAAATATTATGGAATGTGATGCTGTGTACAATGATTACAAGGCAGCACTCGGAGCACAACAAATAACAGGAAGGAAAGTGAGTGTAGTCTATCGTCTTCAAATTTCCTCTTATTTCATCGATTGTGTAAATGCAGGCAATTTATAATGTTCACATAAGTGAGCTCATACATATGATATAAAGTACAGTTTGAGGTCTATTAAATGTAATGTTGTTTCCATGCAAATATTAAAGGACTAAAGCTCGTTTAGGGTTTAAATGCTGCCAATAACACAGACACAACAGCATTCAGAGCACCAAATGTGATTTACAGATCTAGCCCTGCTCTGGCCATCTCCATCATCTCTTATGTTACTCCTGGCAGATTATCGGCAAAGCTGTCAAAAGTCTGTTTCCCTTGGCCTCGCGGAGCACTGCCACCACGTATGTAACTGACATAGACTCAAAGGAACGAAGAACATCCGTAGGTAACAATTTTGTACACCAAAGTCTCCACCCATTTTGTGTAATTATTAATGACATGAATATTCATGTTTTGGTTGATATTATTATTGCCTCGTTCAGGTATTTACAGAGGTCTGATTCGTTGGAATCCTTTGCACCCTCTGCTGCCAATCAACTTCATTTGATTCCAACATGGCTGGCTGCAAGAGGGCTGTGATACGTATACCAAAACAAACAAGTGCGGTCTTGTCACAGTGAAACTCAGGGATTCCCTCTACCAAGTTGAATACAATGGGAAAGAGATTGACTTTACCCAGTGGGGATTTCCATGTGAGGCCACCTCTCAAGTCCTTTCCTGTGTGTCGTTACTGTTGGATCATTCACGTCCTTGCAAAGGGATCAAAAGGACTGCTAAAAAGATTGGTTTTCCGGTAAATATTACCGTGATTTATGAGGCTGTGGATACATCACATGAACTGCAGTTGATTACTTCCTATCTTAAACACAGCTGACCACTGTAAAACTCGTTCCAGTTGTTATAAAACTGCCATTGTTAATGCCCAATGCAGAGAGGTGAACATTCACTTATCTGTACTATAAACTCTGTCTTTTGGGGCGTGCAGGTCGTCTATACAAGCTGATAGTTTGTCGGAAATGTTATGAAACAATATTTTGTTTATATTGCCATTACTCAGACAGTTTTCGTTATGTCACTGGTCCTCAAAGCTGATGGTGCCTAAAAGTATGTACACCTCCCAACATTTCCTGCAGATACATGCATGTATTTGGTTGAAGAGGCTATGACAGATACTGAAATCATAGCACAAGGAAGCTTAAGCTTGTACATACTTCTGTATTTTATGTATTAAATAATGTGACAGTTGTTTTGTAAAACTGGAATCTATGTCTTTTGGTTTTATGACTCATAATAATTACCAACTTCTGTTGACTAATCACCACATACTGTATACTATCCTTTATATTGACTTTCAGAGAAGGCAAATGCCCCGCCCAAAAGCAGTGGAGAAGACGTTTGGGGAGATTTTGAGAATTCATGCCCCTAAACTTCCTCGTGCAACGATCAACCTTATATTTGCCATGGTGGAAAACTCCAATGCCAAGAAACAGGGCAGGCGCTGGGATCCCAGAATATTGAAGTTTGCAGTCAGATTCCAGAAGAAATCGCCGTGTAGCTATCGAATGGTTGCTAAGAGTGGCTTTCTTTTGTTGCCAAATCCAAGACTAGTTTGCCTGTACTGATACAACGCAGAGAAAAGCGCCGAGTTAGATCTTGAGGCAGAGAGATTAGAAAAAGAATATGCGGCAAAGCTGAATAAAACCAATACAGCATCATCAGCCAAATTGGATAAAGGCAACAAAGGACAAATTACAGAGGAATCAGAAGAATGCAGAGCTGAAATAAATGCTGAGTTGGGTGAGTTAAATACAGAGATGACTCTGCAGCTGGATGAAGACAATGCAGAAATGAATGCAGACTTACATATAGACAACACAGTGACCAAGGCAGAGAGGAATGATGGCTGTGTAGAAATGGCTGTAGAGTTTGATGAGGACAATGCAGGAACAACTGCAGGGGTTTGTGAAGACTATGCAGGAACAACTGCAGGGGTTGGTGAAGATTACGCAGGAACAACTACAGGGGTTGGTAAAGACTGCAGGAAGAACTGCAAAGGTTGGTGATCACTTTGCAGGGATTACTGTCAAGTTAGAACCTGACATTGGAGTGACATCTGTCAAGTTAGACCCAAACAATACTGAGACTACTGCAGAGTTTGGTGAATACTTTGTTGGTGCCTCTGTAAAACTAGAAACCAATGATGCAGCATTTGTTTCCTGATTACAATTCATCTTAGATCGCTGCTGCTTGAACTACTATACATTACCATCAACTTCATTTTATTGTCTGTTCTAATATTTTGTTAGATTATTGGAGATTGGTCTGTTTTTCTGACACAGCATCTTGGTTGTCTATTCAGTAGACTTATTTTTTCAAGTTTGTATCTGGTATATTAAACTAAGTATTAGTCTGTTGAATTAACATAAAATATTGTATTTCAATTCTTTATAAAGTTAGTTATGAATGGAATAAGATGAAAATATGTCGCACTTGGTGTTATGTCCAGCGTAAAGATCAGACCAGTTGGAATCTCTCATTCTTGATTGCATGTTAATTTTTCTATTGCACCTGTTCCAAAGGTTGGCTTACCCTGAGGAGACGTGAGGTAGTAACAGGCTGTCCACAAGTGGATGAAATGGGAAAACATTTAATTATAAAAATCCTGAATAGATGCATTTGTTGGCTCAAGTTGGATTTCCACTATACATTATGTCAGGTTGTCCAGCCATTGTCCATCTTGGTTGTGTTGTGGTCTTCAAATTAGCATCATCTACGGTGACAGCAGTCCATTTCTTTTCTACAATATACTTCTATTGAACGCTCATTTCCACATATTTTCAAAGTCATCAGGGTATACTTCTTTGATTTAAAAATCTGGCACAGTACATTTATGTATTTAAGGCGAGGTAAATTTAAGGGGTTCTAGGTTTCACATTTTACATGGCAATAGTGTTTTAAGTAGTTACTTTTGATAACATCAGGTTGTAGATGACCCTCAGCTAAGTGAGCAGATATGTTAACTTTGTGTGGGGCTTTAACGAAAATGCATTATGATCACGCAGGCATGGCATGGTAAAATTTAAGATCATAATGTGCAACATGGTGCGAGAACATGATAACAAGGGTGGGAAGGACTGAGTTGATCATAATTCTCTTGCACCGGTCAAATGGGTTCACAATCGATAAGCTGGATTTCTTGACTTTAAAGAAATATATCATTATAATGAGCAAACGTAATTTAACGATAATCGATGTTCGGTTTGTGGATACCATCGTCTGCTGCAAACTGGGATATCTAAAAATTGTTCGAGTTGTTTTGCGCCGCTCAGCAATAATCTTATATTTGTGATTAGACGCGCCTGTGCTGGTATACCAAGGAAGATTGTGTCTGCTGCTTAGACTCAGTCCTCAAACTCTAATGCACAGAAGCAGATTTCCAGTGAAAAGTTAAACGTCGTTAGATGTGCCACTTCTACGTGCAACCATTTGGGGGATGTACAGTCATTTAAGGTGTAGGTCCTGAAGGCAGTTCTGGGCTTGAATGCAGTGACGTTTGAAACAATTATGCCCAGCAGCAGACTCCCAGGTAACCCCTTTGTACCTTGCCGTTTGGAAGAAGGCTGTATGGTAATTTTTCATCAATTTTGGCCTCATTTTGTCATGCGATCTCAGATAATCACGGAAGTCAAATACAACGTGGCCATGACATTCAGCGTGAACATGTACCTGACTGGTCATTTTTAGAGCACTCCTTATTGGTGGGCACTGAAAACAATCAGACAGACAGACAGACAGATAGACATGCATTTAACAGGCATGCATTAACAAATTTGTAGTGGATCGCAGGGCGTTATGATAGTTAAGCGGCCAGTGAGAATGTGGTATAATCAAAGCGTTTATAGCTTCGTTAAGAGCGCTCACTCGAGCCTTCCGTCCGATGTAATACGTGAAGACGCCACTTGTTAGCCGAAGAGTTATTGTCATAGCGTCTTGTCAAAGCGTCTCTTAAAACCACGTCGCCTCGACCAATTAGATGACTCCATATCTTTAACAGCCGACGAGCCCCTAGCGTTGGATCAACCGTCCCATGTGCTTTTGTTGATTTCATGGTATTATCGCCTGATGTCGGGGAAGTCTTTCGAGTAATTTCATAATCGTCACGCAGCTTAGCGTAGCTACAAACTTTTCGCTCGAGGCCTTCACACCCCCATGATATGCCAAAACTGTTAATGTCGACCCGAGGCCAGTTCCCAAACTTCAGACAGTTATTGACAATCTAAAACTACCATCCACAATGCGGAGATGAAAGATCGAGGATCGTAAACTGCGCGGACTCTGTTAGAGGCGAACTTTTTTCGATAGGTGTACCTAGCCCAACAAACCAACAGTCGATCGGGTACTCCCTTGTTGGTCTTACAGGAAAACCCACCGTTTATCGGTAGATTGGCAAACATGCTTAACTTATCACGTTAAAAATACGTACTGAGAAGAATTTAAAGCCACCAACAGTGAGAGTATTGACTGAATTTAATTGCTATGGTTATTTTTTACCAATATCCGGAAGAACACTTGATATTCGATTAATTTCTAACTTTTCGGCGAAATTCCACTCCGAATTCTGGTGTTCGTCAACAAACGGTCTCTTGCATGACGTTGTCGTAAACGACCGCGTGGAATTAGCTAAGTTTTTATCATACCATCATCTGCCTGATAATACATTTCACATGTGAGTCAGTTTATACTATATTTATACCTTATAACTTTCCGACCTAGTTGCCTTTTCCTCTTCTTTATTCATCATCATAACAAGTCCGTTTCCATCTGACTTACGTTGCGCAATGTTGCCGCCATATTGTAATTAAGTCGGAAAAGTTAATCGCCTCGCACATTTAAGGCGATTATGCATATTCACAAGTTGTTGTGATTCCTGAGACTCTAATGCGATGCATAATACTGATTGCTTATTAAATTGGACTTGTTACATCAAGTTGACATCGTTAAGGTGAGGTTTTATCATCGAATTTTCTTCGAGAACCAAGAGGGAGCGCAAGCTCCACTTGGTTCAAAAGAGCTAGGTGTACCCCAGACCGGGTAATTTATCAAGTTGATATTGCAAGCTCCACTTTCGGTTCAAAAGAGCTAGGTGTACCCCAGACCGGGTAATTTATCAATCGCAGTGACATCAGCCAAGTAGTCCCAAGAGCTTTTGTGTGTGTCACGGTAGCGCCACCTTACGATTGCAATGCATTAAAATTAGGGAAGCGATCACAGAGCCACTCGAAGCGAGCCCTCTTAGCGTAGCTATAAACTATTTGGTATAATTTCGTCATCCGATTTCTCTATGCCTGTTTAATGGTTGAAGTGACCAGCTGAAGGTTGCCGCACAAGACTGAGTGCAAATGAATAACCCTAATCTATTTAATGTGCTGTGTAAATATTGTTGACAAAGTAGCTTCCTAACTGTTGATGTTCGATCTGTTATTCTTGTAACGTTTAGACGATTTTGTGTCCTCAAATAACACAGAGCATGGCTTTTGATGACTTCGGGTTGCGAACTCCTGACCCTCGGCAAGAGAAGCCTCCTTTTGCTGTCAACGAGAGAATGTACGGTGGCGATCCAGAAACGATTATCATCTGGCAAAAGTTTTGTTTTAAATGACGAATCTTGTATTCAATTGAGTTTCTGGTGTCAAATCTTATGTATGCATAACAATTATTGAGCCATAGCAAAACGGCAATGTACAATACATTGGCGCAGTGGAAGGCGGAAGTGCATTTTGACCCCATAAGAGATCGTACTGTGTTCATAATATATATATACGAAATATGCATGGGTGTGCATATCAAAACCAGAATATTTTCTTTGCATGGCATTTACGTTAGTGTTACTAGGCAGAGGGCCGGCCAAATAATAATTCAAGTCACCAATTGCTCTTGAAATTGTTTGTAGGGTGTGAATATTGCCGTTGGTCAAAAGCAGCAGAGAAGAACAAATACAGTGATGGCGCCACGATCGTTCAAATGATTTATCATTAATATACAATGTGTATATAAGTCGATAGTATCCTTTATCACAAGAACTTCAAAGTCATATGTGGGCACCAGGATCCATTATCAAAACGTGTCTGCAACATTAGCAACGCATTAATGTTCCACTGGTTGGCTTTACGAGTTTCAAAAATCACAATTGACGTTTGGGTTTTCTGCGGCGCAGATTCCAGTTGAAATGCGTGCCAATACCATATTCTGCAGGTTTGTGTTTCGGACCGTTCCTTAAGAGACTACACAGCCTCTGTCGTCAAGATATCACAACAGAATGTGAAATCAGGAAAAGTCGCCACATTAAGCATCTCGTCGAGATGCATCCCTTAGAAAACAGGACGTTACCAGAATTGGGCATCCACTAAGGATGTATCCATGGCAACGGGACGCAGCTTCAGCAGCGACAATGTATCACAATTACTCCAGCAACATAAGCTCCTTTCAAGTCTCGATACATCGGCTACTGTAACATTCCATTCAGTAGATTCCGTCTGTGTCAGCTTTAAGTTGTCGACTAATCAACCCGTTTGAATCTTGGTGAAGACTTTGCTGAGAACACTTCGCATTTGCATTCCCGAGCTTCGACGTCTGGTTTTTACGTCAGGATTACGTCTCCTCTTCAATTCCCTGAACAGCTCCCCAAACGCTTCACTTATTTCCCCTTCGTCATCGCAAGCAGATGTTTCGAAGTAAGCACAACCCATTTCAACGGCTAATTTCTCTCCTTCACTGACAGAGACAGTCCTTGTGCAATGCAAGTCACATTTATTTCCGACTAATACACAAGTAGCGTTGGAAGGTCGTTTGATCTCGTCCAGTGTGGCCTTGATTCGCGAGATTTCGTCGAAGCTGTGACGATTGTCGACGCTGTATACGAGTACAAATCCGTCACCCCATCGGATTTGGCTATCGGAATGTAGAGAATTTCCCTGCAACACACAAACAAATCCACGCAAATTATCGACTTGTTGAGTAACAAGCTGATGAGAATCACATTTTGAGTTCGTAGGTATGTGGCATTGATGAGTGTTCCAGGTGTGGAGAGTGACGTTTGATTTAAGCGTTTGAATACCATTGTACGTTGGAACAACGTGGCGTCCGAATGTGAAACAAAAGCATAGGCTTATCTTGTTTCGACCAATAAATGAATACTAACGAAAGTTGTGAAAAATGGCGAACGAAACTAATGGCACATACAAGTAGCTACATACAAGCCGCACTCGCGTTTTTGCCTCGGGTATAATACTACGCGCCTATAAATTACCCAAGAGGAACGAGCGATTTTTTCAAACAATGCGCAAAGGGATCCATTTTCACGTCAATCATCACCCACGCTCAACGTCTTTTCCCCGCCAACCGTAGACCTGTTTACCAGTAAACATAGCTTTTTCAGGGCTTTCGTGGAAGTCTGGATATCAAGCGAGGTATTGTATACATACTTATATACTACCCAGAGTAGACGTATTTACGGATTACGTCGCGTTTGGTAGACAGGGGTGTCGATTGTTACAAAGAGCAGACAATTCCGACAAATTCCCGGCGCCTTATTATCGCCCAGCATGTGCTTGGCTGCGGAACCATAACATCACACTCGTGGCTTCACGGTGTCGGCAAGCGGTTTGATTATAACAGGAAATTGTGTCAGCCACTTGGATTTATCTTGTTAACATAACAATGGAGTAGCTCTGACTACCCACCCAACAACATACACGATATACTGTTTACCTGACCATCTCGAAATAGCACAGCATCTCTGACCAACTGACCCTCCTCAAACCAAGTCCCTGGAAACTTTAGGTAAACATTGCCTCAAGCTGGCTACCTCAAACCCATACCCCAACCTTCAAGTGTTATTCCTTTGCCAACAGCTACCCAACAACAGCTGGGGTCATCGATCGGCCTATTTGTATAATCGCGTATTCCATCCTGTAAACATCGCCTGAAGTAGCGGACTAAGCTAGAATATCATCGATGGTATAGCCAAAGGCAATGTCTCATAGTCCCAAATGGAAAATATTTTAAGTACAGCTGGTGGTCTACTTAAGATTTCCCGCTCAAAAGCATCCTCCACCAAACCACGAGTTATAAACAAAATACCCGAGGGAGTTCTTTGTGGCGTTTCAATTAGGTTATTGTACTGTATTTGCTCTTGAGAATTTAATGACTGACAAAACAATGCATTCTGGGCCATTTTCCATAGAAAATATCCCGAAAAGAAACGAAAGGCGTTTGGCAATGCATTAAGCCTCGTAGGCAATGCTAAGCACGGTCTTTCGCCCCGTTAAACAGAAAATCGGCTGTTTGTGAGTGCTCTAGACAATACTGTGATTGATTCAAGCACCTCAGAGAAATACGTCTGGTTTTCGAATAAAATTATTGTGCACGGTATTATTTCAGCTTATCTCGCGAGGCAACTATTTGCATAGGATCGCATGCAACAAATATAAGTAATTTTGTATCAACTGATCAATACAGGTAATAAATAGATGCTTACCTGTCCCGCCGTGTCCAGTATCTCGACGGGCACAGACTCATCATCAATCACAGTTATGTGCTTGTACGTGCATTCTGCAAATACAAAATAGTCACACAAATAAAACAAAGGATTCCATGAAGCCGAGTTGTTTTAGATCTAATGCGATCATTGGAAAGGTACATACCTAGAGTTGGATCGTATTCCCAGATGAATCTCCTCGTTAGGAATCGTACCACCAAAGCTGTACACAACGGTTAATCATAACATATGTAATTGTCTTGTAGCGTTTAGTGTCATAAAAATCGGTGCTTCAATAATATCGTATATTTGATTCAATGAGGAAAATATAGATGGTACTATGTTTGAAATACTTACCGGACTTTCCGACAGCAGATTGTCCAAGCATCACAACCCTACACAAGCTATCCATCGTGGCTGGTTTCAACTGTTTCATGGTCATTTGTTTAGCGTTCGCGTCACTCTACAGAATGTTCCATCGTCTGGCTTTCCCATGTTTATATACCGTACAAACATCTGACGCGAGCGCATGCGCGTCAATGGAACTCCATAAACAAATCTCTCCTCGGCTAAGGCAGGCTACGATTCACTTGATGGGTATGCGCCTGCGCATAACTACTACTAGTTGCTTCAACCCGGGGTTCCGTGAATGTGATATTAAATGATGATCATTTACATAAATGCATTGTAGGTCAAACGGTTTTCCGCCTTAATTCGCGGAAACATACTTGTGGTTTCCAAGCGTAGGTGTATTTACTTTGCAAGATGGTAAAGATATAAGAAGCTCGGCGTTATCCGCTGGGTCGCCCGAGGAAATTTGCACCAAGCTAGTTGGCAGTCTACTGTAATGAAAAAGGCAAAAACAACAAACACATGCTCATTATTTATAGCCCCAAGTTCAGCTTAACGGCAAGGCTCTCGTGTGGGTTAGGGGATGTTTTGATAACAATTTCCGTTGTGCTGAAGTACTTCGCACTTATGTTGTATCCCTCTATTCACTATCCCTGAATGCACTCAGGTGACAAGCACTTATGGTTAGGTTAAATATCATTGAGAAATAATGAAGTCAGACGCAGAGGTTCTCCAGAAGTGAAAACTTTTTGGGGCAAACACATAAAAACATCGTCTGAATACCCTTGCATTAAAGTATAAGCTTTTGACAAAATCTCAGTTAACTTAATTCAAAAACCAGATCCAAGTGATAAAAGGTTAAAATATCTTAAAATGCAACGTGCAGTGATTTAGACTATCTCTGTGTGACGCTACAGAGATCTATTATCCTCATACCACCCACTTCCTGTGTATATAAGGTCATTTAACAGGAAGAGCAAACATAAACTGCGTCAGGTCAGTAGGGGTGATTAGTCAGGCTGTGATAAACAATGCTCGTTGAACCGAGTTCTGGAGCAGTTCAACGGGGTCATGTTCATAGAAACCAAGCTTTCTCATCACGGTCTGGCTGTAACAGATATACAGCATGCTGAATGATTATGGTCTGGTTGGTGCCTACTGTTGCATTCATCACCGCTAGATGGGTGTCAGACTAAACTAGCAACAAATACAGCAGACGAGCAAGCGGTAAAGCAGTAAAACAGTAAGCAATTAGAAAAAGATGAGTACTGCAGTAAGATCCTATATATAGATATATATATATATATATATATATAGAGATATAGAGAGAGATAGATATATATAGAGAGATATAGATATATATATAGAGATATATATATAGATATATAGATATATATATAGATATATACATATATAGATATATCTATATATATATATATCTATATATATAGATATATATATATATATATATATATATATATATATATATATATATATATATATATATATATATATATATATATATATATATATATATATATATATATATATGCAGGGTACTAGTCCTTCTATCGAGAAATCACGACACCAGAGTTAACCTGAGATCCACTCACCTGACGGGGACAGTTAACTACTCCAAGATGCTGTTCACCGTTGTTTTAAACATCGACCTGATACAAAGTAATTAACTGACTCCATAAGGATTACTAACATGCCTCCAAAGAAGAAGAAATACTGGCATTTGTTGGAGATCTTATTTGCATGTCAAGCGCGACATAGATATTCAGCTTGAAGTTCCAATTGGTAGAAGCCAGTAGCAAACAACCTTGTTCAGGGAGTACACAGTTTTTGTTTATGATGTTTCAGATGGTTATTATTCATCCTCGTCATACACCGACTGGTTCAGTCTGACAGACACCCAGTTTCTGTAAGAAGTCGCGTGAAATTCACCAACAGGAACCCACAAATCCACATTATTGTACAAAGTATCACACCTGGGAACTACCTTGTTTTCCATCGCAAATACGAATACCAACCAATAGTTTTCTACACAGAAAAAAACATGTAAATACGCCTGCCTTTTACCGGTAAATGATGGATATAAAGGGTAATGAAACATGGTGATGCATTCATCTATACATGCATGCATCCAACTATCCATGAATGCATCCATCTATCCATGAATGCATCCGCGCATGCATTGATGCATTTATACATCCATCTATGCACATTGAACGAAAGAAAAGTCATAATCTGTGGTCCCTTCTTATGGTTGAGATGCTTGTTTTAATTATTATTACAGATGATGAGGTCTCATAGATGTATGCATCTTTGGTCTTCTAATACAATCACGATTAATATAATTGATTATACCGAATAAGATTAATTTCGTTGGGCTTTCATAAGTGTCTCAGCCGTTTACATTCCTTGCATACCTCTGGTATGGACTGGCCATGGCTGACTCCACGAGATCGGTATAGTAATCCTGCCTCTTCTCTCATATTACAATAAACATAGATTTGGCACCGCCTCCGTAATGCTGCTGCTGCTCCCGATGTTAACATACCAGTGCAGTGCTTAAGTAACATAATCTAACCGCAATATGCAGTGTTTCCTGTGAGGCTAACGGAGGTCACGGTCGATTTCCAGTCTTTCATGGCACCCATTGTTACATTCCATTGTGTATGACCTTGACATTAACGGAGCTCTTCATATTTAGTCAGAATCTGGCGCGTAACGCCTTGTTCACCCCAGTATTACTGTTGGCAATAAAGCTTCGTCTCTCTTCCGTTATCACCGCTTGAATGTAACGTCTGAGCAGATTATAGCAGGACCAGGTATACCGCTAGAGACTTTGTTGACTTGTTATCCACTAGATGCAGGAATGACATTGTACTTTCAAGTTTCTAGATTCCCACCTGCAACTACAACCCCCGTTGCCACGTTTCTGTCGCAAAGAAGTGTTGTGTAAGTTCCTATTCGTCATATCCGCAGACACTATATAACTACTCATATACAGTCTAATGGTTTGGTCTATATAGAAGAAACAGCGTCTCTGTTGCCAGTTACCCTGATTGCTGTGCCTTTAACTGAGACCGTGAATAAGAAATTTGCGAATGACTCACCTGTTACACAGATAAGACCAATGCCTGGCATACAGGTTTAAAACCCGCACTACACTATTGTACATAACGCAATATCCGAACGATACCACACCGTACATAACACTTGTTTTGACAGTCATAACACAGACTGCTGAGTGCATCATTATCCACACTTCTCAGTAAACACATGGTTTTAACGCGTGCAAAGGTAACCACGCCTTGTATGAATCAGTGGCTTCACATTCGATGTTTCCGTTTGGAAAGTACCTGTATTCGCTAAAAACATACTGGACTACAGTTCCATATGTTGCTTTGTTCGTTTATTCAATTCTTCATTTCATTACCTAATCTGGCCGGGCAGTAGATGTTTGTTTATATTAAGAGTTCGTAAGCGCCTATCATTGGACATCAGGTTTCAATTCAAAAGATCATCGCTGATTATTGAGCAATCTGATCAACTTTAACAAAACTATGACAATGAACATACGATGATGCAACATGATTATGGCATCATGATCATCAGAACTTTCGGTTCTTTTCTTATTTTGCTTATGTCAGCATTACTGCTGTTCAGCCTCCCTTGGCCATCTTTTCACCCCATAGCTTTCTTTTCGTCGGAAGCTTTTTTTCAATATTTGCCACCGTTCAGTTTTTTCATTTTAATTAATTAATTGTTTTTGATGTCTTTCATTCAAATTGACAAATCGTTTCATTGCAAGGCACGTGCCCGCTATATCGCCAAATGGTTATTCTCCAGATGACCTACTTCTACGCCGCCAATCGGTCAGGTTTTTATCCAAGTCAGCATTTACCTGGTTAACTCGCTGGTAATCATTGTGCTGAAAGACGATATCTCAGTCTGAATAACTTTGACATCAGGTCAACAAGGGCTTTGCCATCGTGACCTGTAACCTCGATACGACCTTTCTCTCCCTCTACAATCTTATTCGGGTTGGAAATTTTTTGCCCAAATGCCTGCTTAAGATTTTATACAGCTGATATCTTTAATGCGACCTTCTTTCATATTATCTATTGTGATATCATTGAGAACCTCCTAAAAACGCTTGAAAAGACAAAGGACGTGGATAAATGACGTAAAGTTTAGCGGAGGAAGAGCCTGCGTTATGTAAAAGCAACGTTTGGGAGTATGGGAGGAGCCTAGAAACAAGCAGCCTAGGTAATGATCAAAGGCATAGTTTGTTGTAAATGAACGCCAGTGTTGTAATTGATCTACGTCATAGATCAGCTGATTCTACTTGATGCTGCGCAATCAAAACAAACAAGTCTCTTCTGACAGGAGCCTCGTGCGATCACGCGATATCATTATTGATGTATTGTGCCAAGCATGTTATTTGCGTGTTACAGTTGGTTTTATAAAAAAAACCGAATCTCAATTGCTTCCTTTGGTTAACTAACACTATTCGTAATGGGGTGCATACAAGCCTACCTTCAGAATAAAATATCAGAAAATATGCATCACTCTGTTAAAAGAAGTAATATTTCAGGTATTGATTTTCACTATATTGGGTTATGATCATTTTGTAAGGTGAACGCCAGTTTTATGAGTGTGCGAGCAAAGGGATGCGTACACATTGAATTTATGGCATTTAAAACATGGGCAAAATATCATGCTCATAAAAAAGAAAAAGTTTTGTATTACGACACCTGCATGGCATAGCAAGAATAACTTATTCACACCAATCCTATCAAAGTGATGATTATGTTAAATTGTACATTATATGAGGAATGATGCAACCACGCATTCAAGGATATACGCATCCAGCCACTGATCTCCTACTGTAAGCACACATAAATGCATTTAGCGATGCAGCCAACCATAAATTGCATCCGTTGCTTCAATTTATGACGACACTAATTGAGTGTTTATTGCGCGAACTCCACAAAGAGAGCATTGTTTGACAATCCAACTATCCCACAGTAGATCACTTTTCATGAGGTAAATGAATTGCACCTTATGTTTGAACGTTTCAATCACGTAAGTATCATAAGATTAAGGCAAACTATATATGCATGTATTGCATTATAAGTGGATGAAACTGCCTATAGATAGTGCATCATCTGCTCAAAACAAGAAGTTAAAGCCAATACAATCGGCTTGTTGGAATAGCTTTGTTCATTTTGACTGGCTTACATTAGTCTGTTTGATTCCCGATCTACATATCACTGTAATAATTCCTAGACATGTTTTAATATTGCTTTCAAGTACTTAAAAATCCATCCTCATATAATAACATAACTTACGAATTAACAGAATGTGAATTGACCAATAATCCAATCGACGCTCTGTAGATAACCTACTTTTAGAAGAAACAATCGAGGCCTTCGTTGCAGTCACATAGGCGGTGATAAGAGAATGTTTCTTACCAATGCATAAACTGTTTTAGGAGTGGTTTTCATGGATATATCAGAACAAGTCTAGAGTGCATTGTGTGCCAGGCTGCACGTAGCTGCACCAAATAGCGATGTTTTAGGCTATTAAATTGGCTCATAGATAGGTTATGTCTGGCTCAAAGAAGAATCGGTTTTAGTAAGTAAGCGTGAAATGTTTTGCTGGTGATGCTAAATCAACAGGAATTTTCACTAGTGTAACGCACTGTAATCGATCCTCTGATACAATTAAGTGTAATCATTGATACGAAAAACTGATTATACAGAATAAGTTTAATTTCGTAGGCTTGACTTTCGTGGGTGTTGAGCCGGAAGACGTTTACATTCTTCGAATATTCCTGATAAAGTCTGGCCATGGGTGCCTCCATGGGGTCCGCATACTTAACCCGGACGACGCTGCTTTCCCGTAAGCACTCTTCTCGGCTTACAATCAACCTAGATTCGGCATCGCCTCCGCAAGACACATTTAGATTTAATCCCGCTAATCCGTTGTTACAATACCATGGTTAAGCTTATTTGATATGATAAAGCCACAGTATTTGGTATTGGTGAGGAAAACCGAGCTCAGGGCTTCCTTCCCGCCTAGCATGCTACCCACATTTACATTCCGTCGCTTATGACCTTGATGTTACTAAGGCTCCTGGGAATCTGAATGCGTGGATGAAACAAAATCTGACAGCACACAAGGCAGATGTACTTTTCATAACGAGCTGATCAACCGTTAACAGGTATGACCTGAGATCAACTCACCTGACGGGGGAGCAGGATAGATATCGTAGTGCATGTACACTTGAGAAGTCTATCGGTATTAGTCCTAAATTGATACTACGTGTTCTTCAACTTTCAAAACAAGTACACCCACCTGTACGTAGTCACGTTTGATCTACAAACATCAAATGGGTTTCGCAAGGTTCGGATTGTATCAAGGGTAACTGCGGGAATGTTATCTTGTTGATAAAATATAGTTCATATAAGTGATTTATAGACAAAGAGTTTATCGAAGTTATCATGTTAATAAAATATAGGTGACATAAGTGGTTTATAGACAAAGAGCTTATGGAAGTTATCATGTTAATAAAATATAGGTGATATAAGTTTCTTATAGTCAAATAGCTTATCGAAGTTATCAATTTTTAATTTTGTTGATAGTTTTTTTAACAATGTGTCAGCCATCGAATCGCGGAACATGGTCTCATATTCGCCATATTAATTTATTTTTTCGCCTTCTTTTCATCTCCCTGAATTGACGTATTATATTTGAGTTCATCGCTAGGTAATGATCTAAGCAGACCAACTGTATATTTGCACATCCTCTTTAGACATGCATGTGTTGGATCAATTAAAAACCATTGGAAACCATTAATCATGAACTCGCCCGCAAGAACCTGGTTGGCATATATAAACGAGCCTCTTTGTTATATCTACAGCCCTCCTTACGTTTTAAATGTACCGGAATCTGCGTCGCTGCATTTAGCCTTGTCAGAGTCGAGTGCTTGTTAACAATTTCTAATTTTATGTCTCGGTTGAAAGTTCATCTTTGCAAATAGACTCATTAATCATACATTATTGGAGGACTTCCTCTAAATTTAGCATCTACTCTTGAACTGTTTCTCATCAGATGTATAGTGGTCCATGTATCTTAACATGGCATGTATGGATATACCGACATACTCCATACACACAGTATGGGACACTCAAATACTCGAGTTGCTGCATTCGTTGGTTTAAAATATAATGTTGCGCTTGTTGATCTGTTTGAGTAAACCATTTATACCGCAGAATAAATGTCGAAGCTCGCGTGCGCTCGCTCGCTCTTTGTTTCATTCATTGTTGGGTACTTAGCACTAGGTTTGCAACTGGACCGGATGTTGTTAGACTGCAGCAAAAACTGGCAGCTTGCGCAGACGGAAATCGGAAGCAGCTCCATTTTGTAAGGTATGAGTAATGTATACAACTTGTGCCGACAAAGTCAACTTATAGAGAAGCATCGTCGCCGTTAAAATTCCTCTGATGATTGTACTTGAGTAATGCACTTTACTCGCCATTAAGTGATACGCTTCACATGCACATAACGCAATATCCAAATCATACCTTACCGTACATAACGAGGAGCTATAGTTATAGCAATTATACTTACGACAGTTGTGCAGCTAAATAAACTCATGGTAGTAATGGTTTGAACGCATGCAAAGGTAACCAGCCTTGTAAGAACAAGTGGCTTTCAATAGAATGTTTTCCATTGGAAAGTGTTCGTTTAAACCTACTTGCCTTCAGTTTGGATTTATATAATCAATGAATTCATTCACTTATTCGTTTATTTATTAGTTTGTTCATTCACCAATTCATTTACCCAATTAATTTCTTTACTACGAAATGTTATTTGGCAGTTTGTTCATGTTAAGATTTTGCTTTGCATTAATCTTTCATTTTCAATGCATACGAAATTGGAATGCGTTGGTGATATAATGAAATCTCACAGAACACCTGGCAGGTGTCATTGTCAAAACGAGTCGAACAACACAGAGATCCACCAGCCCGAAGAGGACAGTTAACTACTGAATCAAGTATGTGCTTCAGAATAATGTACACAACTTGGACTGAGATCGGGCAACATAAAGGCAAATGATTTAAAGTTATATGCAGATTAACCTTTGTGTAAACTGACCTGACGTTAGAAGACTGCCTGTGGTGACGTCTAGTGAGGTCAACGTCATTCAATGTAACCAAGCATGTTCGCTTATTACATTGGAACCACAATAATCACAATAATCTATACTTAAGCAGTTTATATGTAAGCATACTGTGAACCATATACTTCATGTCATGCTATAATAAGAAACAACCATTTCTCACTTGACGTGTTGGGTTAGTCACTAATGACGTAGCGTGTTGTTTACTAGGTAAATTGCGCAGTGTACCAGGCACATGATTTTACTCACTACACAGGATATCACACTCTGGCACAACGCCATGTTAATTCATGCTTGACTCTGTGGGCAACAAATCCTTATTTTCACAACACAACCGCAGCATCTGCGAAGGACACAGTACAGATGAAACTGAGACGGCGGTTGATTTGTTTTTCCACTTCCGGCATATGGAATATATTACCATAAAGATGAAAGCTGAAATGAGTACATTAATGTATTTCACACCTGACGTATAGTTGTCTTGGGCTCACATTTTCTTGGTCTCATCAATTTCTTGCTTTATCAATTTAAATGTTGTGCATGGGTAATTGAATTTGTAAGATAATTTAAGCTAGTCATTTGGAAATAATTGATTCAGATGAATACGTCGTAGATTATATACCCTAGGACCCGGATTACTTACATATCTTGTATCATTGTGCGGACCTCTCTTAAAGTAGAGTTGCAATTCATAACCTCCTCAGGACGAGGAAAAAGACACGTAGGCAATATTGACTGACAATAAATCCAACTGCATTATCAAAGTATTTTGTGGCTACAACATAACTTCAGATAATGTTTTACAGATTTATTACGAGCATTTTTCACCATGCTCGGTTTTGGTCAGCGCGTAGATCTACCCCCAAAAAACTTGCTTTAATGACTGGTATGTTATGCTGCAAACTCCAGAATATATTTTCAAATACCAAGCAGGATCAAAATAAATAATCAATAGTAGATTCCGCCACTTCCACATTATACTCAGCCGCAGCTATATTTGATGATTCATACCAACCAGACAGCGGTAAATATCAATGCTGATATGCCCATTAACTGAGGCACTGAATAGAAATGTAACGTTCCATGATATCAGAGCAATTATGAATTGAGAAATGAACATGTGATATATTCATCGCATTTTACTTGATTGTTTGTGATGTACACAAAGCCCTCTGTAAGGAATTTGTAAAAAAATAATTACGGATTTGTTATCATTATGTTATATTACTTATTTTATATTGTATCTCGTAACTTCTAAAAATAGCGGCATGTGAAATGCTAGGCAGACAATATAAACTTGGATAACCAGTCCACGAATCAGTTTTGTGTAAGTGTAATTCAGGGCAGATATTTCGATGGTCTCATCGCTCTGTCAAGTTAAAAATGGGGTTCAATCTAGATCACCCGTTTCCATTGATGATTTGCCCGTAATTATTGAGTAGGGATATGTTTAATCTCGGCCAACAATGTGTAGTCCATTTGCGACCTGATTGTTACGGACAACTTACTCAATCTCATTCCATCCGCCTACGATTTATTTAGATTCAGCAACGCCTCCGCAAAGATTTAACAATGATGCCGCTATTGTAAACATTCCATCGCAGAGCTCAAGCAACTTGATAGACCCTATGTGGTACTTGTGGAGAGGATAGTAGAGTTCAGGGCTGCTTTCGCGGAATACATGGCATCCTCTGATAGCATTTGATCTTTTATGACCTTGACGTAAATAGAACCTCTGTGATTTATGATATAAGGGAAAACATCTCAACTAATGAAGAGACGATGCTAACGACATTCATTTATACATTGCTTGGACTATATATGCATATTTCTCGCCCAAGCCAATGCTTGGGATCGCTAATTCATGTTCATAACCCTAGTCTTCTTCAGACAAACGCAGCATGGTTGGATGAATACAGGTAGCAATTGCTGTATATTACAACTAGTCCGTATGGTCAGTGTTTCCGCCTGTTGTCAGTTTTTCCGCATGTGGTCCGTGTTTCCGCCTGTTGTCAGTTTTTCCGCACGTGGTCAGTGTTTCCGCGTGTGGTCAGTGTCTCTGCATGTGGTCATTATTTCCTCATGTGCTCAGGGTTTCCGCCTGTTGTTATTATTTCCGCATGTTGTGTGTGTTTCCGCCTGTTATCAGTATTTCCGCCTGTTATCATTGTTGCCGCATGTTATCAGTATTTCCGCCTGTTGTCAGTGTTTCCGCATGTGGTCAGTGTTTCAGCATGTGGTCAGTATTTCCGCCTGTAATTAGTGTTTCCGTCTGCTGTCAGTGTTTCTGCATGAGGTCAGTGTTTCCGGTAAGTGATCGTGTATAGTGACGCGCATACAGCTGCAATAGAAATAAAGCATATTCGTTGGTTAGTTGCCACGAACGGATTATCTTCTGATCGTACATTAATGATGTTTTATGGTATGACATTGACATTCATCGTGATCAGAGCATTGATACATAAACCATTCACGAACCCTTGCGGTAGCAGTAGTCTTGCTCAATGCTTCCCATTTTGTCTGAATAAAATAGGCATCGAGTTATTAATATGATGCACAATCGAGGCCTGCTCAGAATAATCGCACATATTGTGTCTGTGAAAGTGCTTGTCGCATTCCACGTTCCGTAATGGAGCCGGGAACGCATGCTCAAGACTCATAAATGCTGGATGCTGAAGCAACTGTTATCTATATACCATGACAAATCTTATTGTGAGGGTTATATAGATCAGGGGTTCCTCCTCGCCTTACCTGGCATCCCCTATTACAATCTATCGTTTATAACCTTGTTCTTTGTGGGTTGAGAACCGACATTTATACTTGACAAAACTCGATGATCCGCAGCTTGCAGAGATAGCTTGAGATCAACAGAGCAGCAGCAGACTTAAGAGATCAGAGAGTTATGAGCTATTAACCTCAGTGAACCCACACCCTGTGTGAATATAACGTCATTTACAAGGAAGTGTAACAATAAACTGCGCCAGGTCAGTAGGGGTGATATGACTGACTGTGATGAACACAGTTCGCGGAACCCTGTTCTTGATGAGTTCAACACAGTCATTTTCGTAGGAGCAACAATGTCTCACCAAGGTCTGGCAGTAATAACAGAGCAAGTCAACAGAAGTGGGCAAATAAAGCGTAAATACTGGGTCGACTGCAATGGGCTATTTTCTCACTACCACACGATTCTCAGACTATGTATAATAGATAGAATGGACGAGCTGCAATAATATGTCACAGGAATTGATACCTAACGTTTTTGTTGATATGATGGCATCTGATAACTACGACAAACAGGTGTCCCTGCGATGTGTATTTCTAATATGATCCACATTTAATCAAACGTTCGTTCAACTGAAGAATGGGCCAGACTTCTCCTAGATGCTCACCTTGAAAAAATCCATACGCTGGAAGTCATCACTGCTGAAGCAACAAGAGACCAATATGAACACCACCATTGCATACCTTAGCATGTTGCGAACTACTACTGGATAATTCAGCAACAAGGATCGGTTAATTTATATTAATCTGCCATTCAAACAAGTCACAAATAACCTAACGCTGGTTTCAGACAGGACTACAAAGAGCATCAATAATTGGATGCGCAGGCGTATGGATATTTGCTCCCCTGTGTAACGTTATGCTCGCAAATGAGACAATTATATGGCGCCTCGTGCCACCCACCAAAAGAAATTGATGGTGTATTGTGTCCAATTTTTTTATCCTTGCACTTCTGCAATACCATTAGAAATACCACAGCTAAACAGCAAATCGTGAACACATAAGTCTGCCTGATTACCGTTATCGATATCAGGTGACAAGACCTGAGGTAAATGAATAGCAGCTACATACGCGGTATCAGATAAAGGCAACTAATTGATGCATCAATCGCATTTTAAGTTGATGCAGCAGCCTGTAAATAGGGTTCCATGGATACATCAACACCAATATCTACAGACAGAAAGATGCTTGGACAATAACTTCGACTCATCTGGGCGAACACAGAATACTCGTCTGGCCTTGTGGCATCTGACAGCTCACGTAGAACGGCAAGGGCTCTCAGCATGCATCAGAGATGACCCGAGATTCACTCACCTGACGAGGGCAGTGGTCTACTCCCATATGTTCACCTTATGATAGCAAATGCACTTGAATGCATCATAGGTGATGCTCTCAGCAATTTATTAGTGCGCCATATCTCACACAAGACCACGTTGTTGTGTGCACAACGATCCGCTGCAAAGCATTTTGCCCATTTCCTTACACGCTATATCAAGTATCAAGTTTACCTGCCTGGAAAGATGGGGATTAGAAGATATTCACTGAAGCATATTTGACATGTGAAGTGCAGCGTAGGCATACTTGTGGAATTCATCTGGTTATAGGCCAGTAACAAACAACCTTGTTCAGGTGGAAGTACATCTGTTGTTTTTAATTCATCAGATGGTTATTATCCGTTTGCGTCATCTATCGACTGGTTCCATCTGATGCCGCGCTATCGAAGCAAACAAGTCTCTTCTGAAAGAAGCCACGGGAAATTCACCAACAGAAATGAGCTATTCCACCCTATTGTACCAAGCATTACCACTTGGAACTACATTTGTACAGATGGAATTTTGCTCTTCAAACACGAAAACTAATAAATCGCTTTCTACATAGCTAATCATGTACACATAAGCCTGTTTATCATTGTAATAATGACCATGCTGGTATTTAACGAGGATGATACATGCATCCATCTATTCATCTATATATCAATGCATGCATCCATGCATGTATCCATGCATGCATCTATGCATTCAAACACATATCCCTTCACATTGTTATATAATTCAATTACCACGCAGCAGATAATCGTGCACAGGTGGAATACATTGCGCTGTATGCTGCAGTCACATAGGTCGTATCAACAGCGTGCAATTCATCTATGCATCAACTGTGATGGTTTAATTACTGAATATAGTGTTTCATGGTCATATCAGTATACTTTTAGTTTACAGCGTCTGCCTGGCTATCAATTAGAAGGGTTTATTCGATTAATATTATTGATCTCCATCCGTCTAATACAATGGTGAATTGCTGTGCATTGTTGCGGCTTCAAATTGATATTTTTGCTGATATGTTTGCTGGTGCATCTGATCTAACGGAGAATTCCACTACTGCAAAGCACTATCCTCAACCATCTTAAGCAATCTTGTGTAATCATTAATACGAATAATTGAGTATACAGAATAAGAACTATTTCTGGCCTTTTGTAAGTGTTGATTTGGAGGACGTTTACATTCCATGAATACATCTGGTATGGTCTGGCCATAGATGACTACCTGGGCCTAGTAATCCCAGCGACGCTGCTTTCCCCTGAGTACTTCTCTCGGCTTACAAACAACATGGATTGGACAACGCTTCCGCAAGACACATTAAAATATATTTCTGCTGCTTCTGTTATTGACATACCATGGTAGAGCGCATGCAGCATAATGGACCCGCAATATGTGGTACTCCATGTGAGCGTATGGATACGCAATGAAATCTGACAGCCCACCTGGGATATGTACTTGGCATAGTGCAGTATACACAAAACCTGTGAGAAAAGTTTGGTCTCTAGAGTTTCCGTCTTCAACTGTTCAAACGCGCATCAACACATAAAAACTACCCTGCAGACAACCCGCTGGTGAATCAAAGGGGCCACTTTATATTCGGCACAATTTCAACATTTATACTTGAAGCATGGATTATCTACCTTTCCCATTGATTTTGCTTATACTGCTTAAAATGTGATAGAGAATATCAACACCCACACAAAGCGTTTCAATCCAAACAGAAACAGTTTACATTCAGTGCTTCAATATGAATTACCCCTCCATAAATCTTTCCCGCTCTCGCACTGCCGTGAATTTAATCAGAAGAATTTCCTGTTGACGGTTACGGGATCTACGGTCTCGTGAGAATTTGATTCAAAACGTTCGCAAAATAAGTCTCTGATAAAACATGCTTTTATTTAGAAAATTACGCTTGATGAGTAATTGTTGGCATAATTGACCAGCGCATAATTTTTTTCTAGTCCGTCGGACCAGTGCTACTGGTATTGTACTGGTCCAACCGCCTATTACTGGTCTGGGACTATCGGACCACTGTTGATTTCGAAACCTGCAATCCACATTGAACCAGGCGTGAACTCTTTTTTATAGATAAAGTATCACTACGTGCAGTGATGCATGTTTGTATTGAACGTTTAATAACATGTAGAATTGGTTCATGAATAACTCCAGATGACTTCGCAAGTTTACCTATACTTGGATATATCCTGCTGCCCCCGTCAGGTGAGTTAATCTCAGGTTATACAGGTTGTGGCTGTTCCTTTGTATATTACGTGGACCAGTAGAAATTCAGTCGGACCAGCAGAAATTCTAAGCCACTGGTCCGATTTTCTTTATTTCGAACCCTGCATTAGGGAAAGTTACCCTGATTAATAAAATATGGGTGGTATAGATATGATATAGACATTGCTGATATGTTTTAGGTGATAGTTTCTTTACACAATGCTAAATCACGAAACATAATTGCGTTAACAGCGCTATGTTCGGGGGGATGCATCATGAAGTTGAAATAATATACCCGCTTTCTTTTATTCATATCGAATTGCTGTGTTATGTTTATGTGCACAGCTAGGTAATGCTCTCTGCAGACCAGGTGTATATTTATGCATCTTCCTTAAAACATGTGTTGTTGGATGAACACTGACAGCAAATGCTGATAGTAGCATTAGTCAAGCACGCAACTGCTATTTTATATGATACCTTAAAATAGAACATTCGAATCAGATGTGTTGTATTGTAATAATTACGGCCTCAGGTAAGCATAAAACAAATTACCCTGTGCGATAAACAACATCCTCAAAAAGTAAACTTAGGATGCAGTTTATTCCGAAATCGTTAGATTTATTCACTTACGAACAGTTTACTTTCATATAAAGGAACTGCTACGGAAGTCGTGCGTAAAGATCCAGCCATAGATACATTTGAACCATATAGTTGAAGTTATCAAAAAAATATTTGTTAATAACATTAATACATCTATGTGATAGAATCTACGATAACTCTCTCATTTAATTATTTAATGATTCACGCTTTTTACGATTCATTTCTGCTATTGATGTTGTCTAATATTAAATACTAAATGTTATTGCCATTTGTTGGGGTATGATGTTATAAACCTTATGTCATTTGAAGGGGGGAGGGGGCTGACAAGTCCACTGGCGTTGTATGAAAAGACTGCCCGTAGAATGTACAACGGCAAAGTATGCTTAATGGTTTACTTACGTACTGTCATAGTAACAGAGACTAGACTGTTGCACAGACCCTATGACACAGCAGATGCAGCAATTGAGATGAAAACGATTAAATACAAAGTGACATTTCCGATGATGCAGTAAAAATATCTTTATATATTGAGATGCATCTTCATTCATTGATGGTACTGTTGGGAGAAATATCTGACCGCATTAAAAACATTGGTGATATTGGGGCATTATGTCACTATGAGCAGCCAGGGGATATCGAAACGGTGATGGATTAGGATGATTTTGATGCCTGAAAAGGCTCCCCTTAAACGCCAGCTTCCACTTGGCAAAAACCAGTTGCTCCGACTGGGCTGCGAAACCCACGCCGCCGGGACGAAGGTCCAGCACGATACTTTTGAGATCCTTGGTCGGGTGCATCCCCTTACAGAGATGGGACCACCATTTAATATGATCATCCAAGTCACGGGAAGCCAGTCAGGTTTTCACACCTTGGTATCGAACCCACAACCTGTGGGTCGAAAGGCGACGCCGAATTCCGCTAGGTCACGGGAACAGGCTATCACCCAATACAGCTTGCTGCCAAATCCGCCAACCAAACAAACGAACACTTGAATATGACGCACGGGCTGTTTTTTCCCACTCAATATATGTGTTTTGCCCAGACCTATTTTAGAAACCATTAACCATGGAATGCCCACAGGATGTGGTTAGCACATATAAACGAGCCTCTTTGCTGAAACCTATAGCACTCTTCACCTTATAATTGTTCCGGAATCTGCGGCAGGCCAATCTTGCATATATCTTTGGCAGTGTTTGTGCCTGTTAACTATAGCTGACTTGACCAGTGGCCAATGCATAGTAACTACAAATGAAAAGATGAGCGATGAATGCATTATACTCCAAATACACAGAGTGTGCCACTCAAATACCCGATAACACAAGAAGCTATTTGTTATTTTGATATGCTGCTATTATTAGATGTAGATATGGTATTTTGCCTAAGTAAATCGTTCACAATATAGGAAAATGAACCCATTGTTATTACAGCTGCATTTAAAGCCGAATAAACCGATTTATTTTTGAATATCAAGTTCTGTACTTATCATAACTCACATGATAATGCGGAACGATGTATGTTAACTTTCGGGTTATTAACAACTTTGATTTCGATCCATGTGTACTTGTTATCTGTTGCTTGCTGCACGCTGCGAATATCGGTATCTAGGCATGCATTTGATAAAAGTTTAATGTATGCAATGATTTCACGAACCGACAATGCTTGTTCAGACTATAACACTACGACAGTGAAGGTGATGACAAAAGTACGATGGGTAGCCAGTGCTAATTTGAAACCTGTTGTTAGCGATGCTTCTCATTTACCCTCATCCATTAACCGCAGCCTGAAATCTGATTCGCTGAAATAAAGCGTCAGCAATACTCGAGATCATTTCTTGTCACCGCAACTGCAGTCACGTGGCTTTAAATATTTTCACACCCTGTCATCATATGTCGAGGTCATCGGCGTTCAATGGTTTACACCAAGACTACAGCCCCCGTTGTCTAGCTTCTGTCACTAACAGATGTGAGTAGCTTAATTTTATTTATGTTCTAAGTCATTTTCAACATACATCCTTTTGGCTTGTACTGGATAAAGCTAATGGCTTAAGTGTTGCAAGGTGCCCTTATTGCTTTGAACATGGCTAAAATCATGAACTAGTCTTTTGTGAATGATGCACCTGTCTCACGGATAGTACCAATGATTGTCATGCCGGTTAACCATCCACACTCAACGGTTTGTACATGACACAGTTTTCGAAGATACCACACCTTTCATGATGGTGAAACAAATGTATAGCAATGCTGATAATTATAACAACTGAGGCGCAGGGTGGTGTGTTTTTACTTTGTTAACGCTTTGCAGGAGACGAATGGTCGTAATGCATGAAAAGGCACCAATGTGTGGCATGAAAGAGTGGCGTCAATCACGCTACATTGTCCAATCGAAAAGTACTTGAATTCTTCAAAACATACCCGGTACACTTCATCTTTGTGTGTAAGTGGCATTCAATCATGCATTGGATATTCATTTATTCGACATTCATTCTTTAATTCAATTATTTATCCATCGTTTATTACCTGCTATGATCGCAAGCATCTGATTGTCCGGGCAAAATACTATGATTTTGTAACAGTTTAACAGTGGACATTCGTTTTCATTGAAAGTATTCATCGCTGATCATGTAGCAGTAAATACAACTTTGAATATGAACACACGTTCTCATTCAGGCCAGATAACATTGCTTCGCACCTTGACGTGAATAAATCCCATAGTACATTGTTGATAGAATGAAATCTGAGAGCGCACCTGCCAGGTGTTATCCTCATAAACCGGTTAACAAGAGGATGCAGAGAAAACCATTGAAAGTATTCATCGCTGATCATGTAGCAGTAAATACAACTTTGAATATGAACACACGTTTTCATTCAGGCCAGATAACATTGCTTCGCACATTGACGTTAATGATTCCCATAGTACATTGTTGATAGAATGAAATCTGAGAGCGCACCTGGCAGATGTTATCTCATAAACCGGTGAACAACAGGATGCAGAGAAAACCTGAGATACACTCACCTGAGGAGGACAGTACACTACTGCACGGAGTACTTAAAAAGGCAATACATTGCGTAGACTGTAGAAGGGCCGCAAAAAGCCAACTGAATAAAATCTGCAGTAAAATGAATATTGACATTTTTAACCAACATTATGTCAGAAGGCTTTCTGTGGTGACGTCCAGAGCAGTCAACGACGATCGATTATAGATGATAAAAACGAGTATTATCGCGGTTTTCTATGCATAATAATCTTTTTTAGCATACACTATTTCACAGAATATGGCATAAACCGTATGCATCATTGATTCGCACATTCATGTCATGCTATATAAAAAACAACATCTTCTTACAAGACGTGTTGAATAGTCCCTAACTACGTATTCAGTGGTATACATGGAACGGTATGCATTGTACCAAGCACAATATTGGCACAAGGTTTTCGTATTAAGTACTCGGCCTTGAAAGTACTACACATGACCTCACATTCTAGAAGGCAACTAATTGCCTCTCTTCCCAGCAAATCTTCATCTTCATCACACGTGTTTACAATTGAAATATTGGTTGACATGTTATTCATTTGTTTTTCGGCATACGAAGTTAATTATCATCATTGCTGACTTGTTGTTAAGAAACAGAAAACTGCGCAAGCTGTCTGAAAGCCGAAATGAGTATATTATTGTATTTCACACCTGATGTATAGTTGTCATGGGCTCATATCGAACTCATCAATTGCTTGCTTTTTCAATTTGTATGTTGTGCATGGGTAATTTGAATTTGGAAGATAATTTAAGCTAGTCATTTGGAAATAATTGATACAGATGAATACGTCGTAGATTATATATCCAAGGACCCGGATTACTTGCATATCGTGTATCATTGTGCGGACCTCACTTAAAGTAGAGTTGCAATTCATAACCTCCTCAGGACGAAGAAAAAGACACGTAGGCAATTTTGACTGCCAATAAGTTCAAAGTCTACTTGTACCTACTGCATTATCAAAGTATTTTGTGGCTACAACATGACTTCAGATAATGTTTCACAGATTTATTACGAGCATTTTCCACCATGCTCGGTGATGGTCAGCACGTAGATCTACTCAAATAAACTTGCTTTAATGACGGGTATGTTATGCTGCAAATTCAATAATATATTTGCTAAAAAATCCATTATCACATTATAACATAACTTACAAATTAACAGAATACGAATTGACCAATAATCCAATCGACGCTCTGTAGATAATCTATTTTTTAGAAGAAACAGTCGAGGCCTTCGATGCAGTCACATAGGCAGCGATAACAGAATGTTTCTTACGTGGCAGGCTGCACGTAGCTGCAAGCAAATAGCGATGTTTTACGCTATTAAATTGGCTCATAGATACGTTATGTCTGGCTCAGAGAAGAATCGGTTCAATGCATGTTTTGTTTATCTACATGCGTCACAAGTAAGCGTGAAATGTTGAAGTTTGTTGCGGCTTTATATTGAAATTTCTTTTATCCATTACTCTTACTTTTGCTGGTGATACTAACTCAGCAGGAATTTTCACTAGTGTAACGCACTGTAATCGATCCTCTGATACAATTAAGTGTAATCATTGATACGAAAAACTGATTATACAGAATAAGTTTAATTTCGTAGGCTTGACTTTCGTGGGTGTTGAGCCGGAAGACGTTTACATTCTTCGAATATTCCTGATAAAGTCTGGCCCATGGGTGCCTCCACGGGGTCCGCATACTTAACCCGGACAACGCTGCTTTCCCCTAACCACTCTTCTCGGCTTACAATCAACCTAGATTCGGCATCGCCTCCGCAAGACACATTTAGATTTAATCCTGCTACTTCCGTTCTTACCATACCATGGTTAAGCTTATTTGATTTGATAAAGCCACAGTATTTGGTATTGGTGAGGAAAACCGAGTTCAGGGCTGCCTTCCCGCCTAGCATTGTACCCACAATTGCATTCCATCGCTTATGACCTTGATGTTACTAGAGCTCTTGGGAATCTGAATGCGTTGATGGATCAAAATCTGACAGCACACTGGGCAGATGTACTTGAGCTGATCAACCGTTAACAGGTATGACCTGAGATCAACTCACCTGACGGGGGAGCAGGATAGATATCGTAGTGCATGTACACTTGAGAAG
>CM067358.1:6721114-6811620 GCA_034190875.2 Urechis unicinctus | reverse complement strand
TCCCGCCGTTTTAATATGTATCACATGGGCGTATAAGTATACTTGAGTCGCCGCTAGCATAGACAATAATATATAGGGAATTACTTTGGCAGCCTGTTGCTGGTCCCACAAATGAACAGAAAATAATGAACAGATTCAAGTTGTCCAAAAGCAGTACCAAATAATCGTCTTATTTCTTCCAAACGAATACACGATTAATAGCGGATATCCTTGTGATAAATCGGGATTAAACCCTCGATCACATGGCTCGAACAAATTACGCTCTGTTGTGATTACCTCGGTAAGCTCTATTAGAAGAAGGTGAATTATGATAGAAGCACGCATGCTGCACCAGTGGAAAGCAAAAACGTTCTCGATGCAAACAACTTGTGATGGTCAACTTAAACCAAATATAGCGCTGATAGCGAACGGAAACTCTTACTAGCTAAATAATCAATATTTTCGTGGCGAAATATACCGCGTAATGTTTATAACGCTATCAATCCTAATTTTACACTGATATTGTGTGGCATAACTTAATAATTCAAAATTTGTTTATTTCTACCTCGTAATAAGCCAACCATCAGCATTGTCGACCTCATGGCCCGCTCCAGTTTGTGTTGTCTAAAGAATCCAGCATTGAGTTGGCCTGTTCGTGACCATGGCGGCATGCAACATGTATTTGTAGCCCGACATACACGTAACAAAAAATGTCAATCATGTATGACGTACACCAGTTAATTCTTAATTCAGGTATAGAAATAACATCATATGCACTGCTTTTCAATTCAATTTTTTCTACAGCTTATAGCTAGTCTGTATTGCGTATAAATCTACTGCGATTGCTCTCCTCAGAGTAGTGTAAGAGTTGTCGTTTTGCAGCCAGCGTGTATGATCAACTTAGACCACAATCTCGCGTTTATATACACAACGCCCCTAATATGGTTACCAGTCAGCAAAATAATCGTGTAATATCCGAGGAGAGAGGAAATGACCTCTCGACTGACGCCCAGACTTGTCGATGATTTACGCTTGAATAATGTTTATTCAACGGCAAAAAAAATTTATTCACTAATTCTAGGATCGAATTAATTATCTCTTCAACACGTTCACAATAGAACCAGGTGCAAACTCACGCCGATCTCCCAAGGACAACATCTCGATGAAAATATCACCTCATTCTCTGGGATAGAGGAAGTTAATAGCCACTTACAAACTCTTTTCACCAGCCCTCCTTAATCACAATAGACATCATTTTAGCACCCTCAACACATTGTAGACCTTTTCACCAGACTCGAAAATGTCAGCCGACAAAACCAACGCGCGTTATTCAATCTAACAGGATTGTCAAATCTATTACCAGTAAAGCTCAACGAAATGACGGTATTAATATATCGTAATATCCGTCAGGTGAAAACGGCAGCAGTAATATCGCCGCCCAATCTTCGTCATCTTTAAAGAAACGGGGCTCCAAAGGGTGCCTACGTCAGTGGAAAAAGGAACCCAATTCACGTGAACAAGCTTGCCTTTATTGTTGGCGACCATGAAAACTCTACTGCGCTCTGACGAGCGTCGTATTGACAGCAGCAAAATCAACCATGCAAACAGTGAAATTAATCTTTGCAAAACGTTTGAGAAGGATGACACCTTCATCATTATTATGACCATCATCATCGTAATCACTATCATCATCATTGTCATCATCATCATCTTAATTTTCATCATCATCAACAACAACATCAACAGCAGCATTATCACCAACAACAACATCTTCAGCATTAACATCACCATCTTCCTCAGGATCATCATCACCATCATCATCAGCATCATCACTATCATCATTATTATCATCATCATCATCATAATCATCGTCATTACTGTTTACGCTTTTCAAACGACATCACTCGGTAGATTATCAAAGCAATAGCTGCATGTTTCATGATACATGATTTTATGATTCGAAGGAATGAAAATAACAGTCATTAACTATGAGCTGTTTTATAGCTCACATACTATGGTTTCTGCAATGAAAACCGCATCTAACGGCAATTGCTCTCAGCGCACCTAGTAAAAAATTCATTGCAGATGTAGGCCATGCTTTGTTTCACTAAAGACACATTGACAAAACATGCACTGAAGAAAACGATCGAAATGGTAACCCAATTTTGGGGTCCATTAGAGCCCGATATCTTCTGTTTGTCACATTGGCCACTATGCAACATTGTGAAAAGGTCGAGCGACCGTTTAAAAACTGGTGCAGTCACGATTGATGACTACAGAGAAGCACATGCAGACTTATTTAATTACTTCAAGACCTCGCTAATATCAATTGCTGGGTAGTTAAAAAACACATCGAAAAAGCTATAGGTATCGTCAAACTAAATGGTATCGTCAAAGTAAATGATACACTAATTGTCAGGTTCAATACGGCACATATGACCAGAAGAAAAAACATCCTTGCCTGTTGGTTGAGTGTACCATATCCATTCACCCGACCTAATTAGTGAACGTCGTGAGATGCACCTGAGGCTGAGATATGCGTGTTGTATTTCGACGCTGCTGCTACATCGGAACACGATGCAAATATAGGTTTCGTTTTAGGTGTGATATTCTCACAAGTCGAATAAACTTATCACGCATGTATATCTGAAATATGATGCTACCTAGGGCTTGTCCTGTGACTTTTAAATATAACGTCTATACATAGAAAATTTCGCGGTTGTGCGGTGCTCAAGAATTGCATCAATGGCGTTAATACCCTTTTAAACCTTAGCACGCAGAAGGGTTGCCTCCGGTTGATCTGATTGAGATCGATTAATGAAAGCGTAATCGTATAGAATATACTGTTCACTGGGTCAACAATTGTAAATCGAACGTAAAACACATGAACGACCTGGCTGCTAGTCGGCTCCGTGCCTCACATATCAATGTCCAAGAAAAACTACGTAGTGTAATCGGTTTTATGGGTATGAAAGCAGGCTAGTATTAATGTACAAAATGCAAGAGCAACCTTGCTTTTTGCCATGTTTGCAGGGTTCAGACAGCTCATCATAATGCTGAATCACAAGCATGCCAAGATGTAGATACAAATTAATGCAATGCATCAATATAGACATTGCCCTATTAACAACCAATATATATAGGATAATCTCCAGCTGTGCCACGCCTATATGTATCATAAACCGGCAGTTCCCAAAAAGCGTCAGTTGCATGGTATTGTGCAAGTTACGTTGGCATAGTATTCGATAATAGTGGACATACTCTAACAACTGATTGCGGAGAACCAAGGCGAGACATAACGACAATTGATTGTTTCATGGCCTAATTATATCTGATATTACCGTATGAGTTCCCACACAAGAAGATAATGCTCTCATGGACGTTGTTGATATGTCCAAATAGACAGCATGCCTTTACTAAAAGCAACACTAATCGCTCGTTGAATAATAAAAATGGAGACATGTATAGCTCTCCTCAAGTAGCAACAGCTCCGAATTGTTCGCAGAAAACAAATAAGTGTGATAATCTCCATACACATGAAAAAACAGTGGGTGTGCACGTAAAATAACCAGATTGATGAACAAAACCACACAACAAATCGTAAAAATAGATGAAAGAGCCATGACTTTCATGACCGTGTGCATTGGAAGTAAAACTCAACGCAGCATCGCTGAGCGAACAGGCGTGAAATAGGAGGGACAATGTCTAAGCTTATTCTCTTCAAGCGAGAGTGCATTTAACGCAATAGGGGTATTGTTACTGTTCTAAATGTAACGTTCAACGAAAAAGTGAAATTGTAAAAGGTAATGCATATGTTTATGCGCCTTCGAATTTTACATTGCGGGATAATGCATTAGCCGCTGATTTCGAAGTTTAATTCCGTTACGTTTGCACAATTTGAGGCGGAGAAATATTTTGTTTTCACACAATAACAGTGTTTGACGTGAAATATGTCGGGTCGAAGTAAACATGTAATTCGCATTATTTGCAAATGGCAATTATTCCTTTGTTTAGCCATGACAATAGTGACATTAATAAAGACAAATTGCACACTTCGGCAGATTACAGTGGTGATGCGTCAGTTAATGGCAATTTATCGGTGCTGATTTTGTGGCTACTTATACGGGAAATTATTGGTTCAGATGCATCCCCGTCAATGAGATATAGATTGCAAAGCGCCATATATCAATGACGCCTACTAACATTGCCCACCCAAAACTGCTATGCAAACCAACAATATCCTAAGTGCTGTCCACTGGTTAATAGATAAAGGTTTCAAAGACATAATGTACACTTGTAAGGCTACATTCTATTGGTTCTGTACTACGCCTGGATTTATTGGTCAGTGTGCAGCACAGCGGGTGATAACTATTGCTGCTGATCGTTTGTTTCCAAATAAGGGCCGCTATAAATAGCGATCTTAACAAGGAAGTAAATCAGGCGATGCATTAGAGTAGTTTCTAGAACGCAGTCGGCCGGGAATCCAATCATCATAATTCAGCGCAGAAATAGAAAAGCATCTGACAAAATCTTCTCAATTTGAACGGTAATAAGCTAAAAACAATTCTCACATTTTGGCTGACGTTTGAACAATGCGCTAATCTTAGCATGTCCAGAGTATTGCCAGGTATGGCTGTTTTACACTTTATATGGAGACAATCCGCGGTCAGACACGCCAGGGTGGTTGTCACTTTGCTCTTTATATCAAATAAGGAACAGCGTGAAGCAATTCTCATTCTCCAAACTTTATTGTTAAAAGCCCTTGATATACAGCAATAATGTATTTATTGATATTTCAAATTTATATGCCGGGGTCAGGGTAACTCTTCGTTTTGGAATCATGCAACAATATATCCTTGACATAATCCCATATTTATTGGTACTTATATTGATTCATTTCCACGAAATACCTACTTTAGAATAAAAGCCGCCGTGCTGTCACGACAGTTGATAAGAGGTTGTCAAGGATACACGCGTTCCCGATGTTCCCGATGCCAAGCTTCACCACCTTAGGAGCCTGATCCATGGAATGCAGGTAAGTTTCTAGCGGACAGTATGATCGACCAATAGAGTGGCGATATCAATATTTGAGCCAGTTTATATACTTCCGTTAAGTGAAATCTTTTTTAAACGGTGGCCTGCTGTTATCTTACCCATGACGATTTGCGTCATCGAAAACATATGATTTTTTTCCCGCAGATGGCAAAATACCCATTGTGCAATGCCGAATGCGGGTAAAGCTGTATATATCATGGTTAACTATGATTTACAACGGAATCAGATTCCTTGGTACTCGCACCTAGCTAGAGAAAAACTTGCAGCCGCCCAAATACTAAATCAATATTCGTTGAGCTATTGCAATATATAAATGCATATATCTAACGCGTTTGATTCCGTCAAATATCACTTTCTGCTCTGTACCCTATTAATTAATTAGCAAAGCATTATTATGTATCAATATTATATTAAAAATAATAATGATAATTTTTACCTACTAAAATTTTCGACATAATGTCAAAATCTGAAAAGTCAAAGAATTACACCTTAAAATGTAACCGAGCAAGCTCGATAACCTATTCCTGTACATACTCATTGTTTTTTTTATCGACTGTTTTGTGAAATAAATAGATCGCTGCCAATATCTTATGTCAGAGAAATGTGATGCTGATATTGCTTCATGCAAAACTATTACCAAGTCTTTGACATGATTCCGCTTTGTGTCACAATCCCGGTTAAAGAAGAGTAAGGCGGGCTCTGCTATGTTACCTAATGTCAAAAAATATCTAGTGATTCGCATATAAATCAACCAGAATCATTTTTACTGATATTCTAATGAGTTATCAATAATAGTTAACGTCAGTAGTATTAATAATGTGCGGGTTATTAGTGCCAAAAATCAATAAATCACATGCCTGTTATTGCTCCCATAATGTAAGTTTTTAAAGATATATCATGTGTTGGTGATCAGCAGCGGTTAGAATAACGGACAGTAGAAAACAAATATCAGTGTCCAATACATCTTCAATCAACTTATTTAATTCGGCACTGCTGCTTATCTGAAGGCTTGTATTTACGCGCGCCCGAGCTCCCAAGTACTTTGAATATATGCAGCTTCTACATGACAAATAAGAAGTCCATTAAACACAGGTTACGGTAAATGGTACTCGAGATTTGATTGTTTTAATAACCTGGAGCGGTTAAAATGTACAGGCTGTCAGAGTCATTCAACGATACCTTGCCATATCACCGAATGCGTGCTTAATATGAAAAAGAGCCCCCCACCAAAAGAAATTGCCCATTCTAAGCTGCAAGTGTTCTGCTGCAAATAACTAATTTGAAGTAGATATGTATTTTCCAACAAATATATACTCGTTTCTTAATCCATGGTTTATGCGGGGCTAACGGGAGAAGTAGGAATGATTGCTTAACTACATATAATAAATGAATTGATTTTAGACCAACCAATTAATCGGCATTATAATCGTAATTTAAACGTTCCTCAAGTCAATGAGCAATAATCTGTAAAGGCAAACGAATCGATAACGATCTCTCTGCTCTAATTTATTCTAATAAT
Organism: Urechis unicinctus; assembly: GCA_034190875.2. NCBI lineage: Eukaryota > Metazoa > Annelida > Polychaeta > Xenopneusta > Urechidae > Urechis > Urechis unicinctus. The sequence continues at coordinate 6,805,067 of CM067358.1, read as the reverse complement.
GTTACATCAGGTACCGGAAATGTGTAGCGGCTTTATTAACCGCCAGTAGTCACGGTGTGCAATTCAATGCACAAGGGACATCAAAATCCCGTAGTGTGGATCCATTGTGTTGTTAAAAAACAATGAAGAGGGCTCAACATTTATTTGTACTTGTCATCCTTATTTGATTATGAGTGAACGTGTAGTCAATGTTTCCATGGTTCATCCACTGCATATTGTCATAAAATGTTTAGCACCCAAAGTTAACCAGCGGATGGAATGAGACATCTTACTATGTTACGCTTGTCACCATTCAATAACATTTTGCGCTGTCATTATACTGCGCTATCATAAGGTTGTCCATTCCAACTTTCTCTAAACTTTCTAGAATTGCTTAGTGCTTCAGAGTTTTCTCAAGCTGTTAGCGGTTATTACTTTGCATGGGCTAATGTGTTCTTACGGATTCGCTCATATTGTGTCTCGATATACCTAAATCAAATAATAATGGAAGGACGGTCTGTGACGTAATTACTAGGGATACATCCCGGATCCCCTAAGCCACAAAGATCCGCAAATCGTCATGGGTAAGATAACAACAGGCCACCGTTTAGAAAAGATTTTGCTATCGGGAACGCGTGTATCCTTGACAACCTCTTATCAACTGTCGTGAGAGCGCGGCAGCACTGCGACTCAGCACTCCGCTTTTATTCTAAAGTAGGTATTTCGTGGAAATGAATCAATATAAGTACCAATAAATATGGAATTATGTCAAGGATATATTGTTGCATGATTCAAAAACGCATGAACAGTTACCCTACCCCGGCATATAAATTTGAAATATCAATAAATACATTATTGCTGTATATCAAGGGCTTTTTTAACAATAAAGTTGGGAGAATGAGAATTGCTTCTCGCTGTTCCTTATTTAATATAAAGAGCAAAGTGACAACCCTTGCGTGTCTGACCGCGGATTGTCTTCCATATTAAGTGAAAAACGGCCATACCTGGCATAACTCTGGGCATGCTAAGATTAGCGCATTGTTCAAACGTCAGCGAAAATGGGAGAATTGTTAAGATCGCTATTTATAGCGGCCCTTATTTGGAAACAAACGATCAGCAGCAATAGATATCGTACGCTGTGCCGCTCACTTGCCATTAAATCCAGGCGTTGTACAGAACCAATAGAATTTAGCCTTACATGTGTACATTATATCTTTTAAAACCTTTATCTATTAACTATTTGACAGTACTTAGGATATTGTTGGTGTGCATAGCAGTTTGGGAAGGGCAATGGTAGTAGGCGTCATTGATATATGGCGCTTTGCTATCTATATCCCATATCCGGGGATGCATCTGACCAATAATTTCCTGTATAAGTAGCCACAAAATCAGCACCGATAATGCTATTAACTGACGCATCACCACTGTAATCTGCCGAAGTGTGCGATTTGCCTTTATTAATGTCACTATTGTCACGGGTAAACAAAGGAATAATAGCCATTTACAATTAATTCGAATTACATGTTTACTTCGACCCGACATATTTCACGTCAAACACTGTTATTGTGTGAAAACAAAATATTTCTCCGCCTCATTTCGTGCATACGTAACGGAATTAAACTTCGAAATCAGCGGCTAATGCATTATCCCGCAATGTAAAATTCGAAGGCGCATAAACATATGCATTACCTTTACAATGTCACTTTGTCGCTGAACGTTACATTTAGAACAGTAACAATACCCCTATTGCGTTAAATGCACTCTTGCTTGAATAGAATAAGCTTAGACATTGTCGCTACTATTTCACGCATGTTCGCGCAGCGATGCTGCGTTGAGTTTTACCCCCAACGCACACGGTCATGGAAGTCATGGCTCTTTCATCTATTTTTACGATTTGTTGTGTGGTTTTGTTCATCAATCTGGTTATTTTGCGGTTTATGATACATAGAGGCGTGGCACAGCTGGAGATTATCCTATATATAGTGGTTTGTTAATAGGGCAATGTCAATATTGATGCATTCCGTTAATTTGCATCTACACCTGGGCAATGGTTGTGATTCGGCATTATGATGAGCTGTCTGAACCCTGCAAACATGGCAACAAGCAAGATTGCTCTTGCATTTTGTACATTAATACTAGCCTGCTTTCATACCCATGAAACCAATTACACTACGTAGTTTTTCTCCTGACATTGGTATGTGAGGCACGGAGCCGACTAGCAGCCAGGTCATTCATGTGTTTTACGTACGATTTAGAATTGCTGACCCAGTGACATTCAGACGACCAGTGCATCGCATATTTTGATGGTCTTTATAAAGGTTATTCGAAGTCGCCACTTGATGGATACTGACAACGATCATGATACAAATGATGCCCGCTATCCCCTGGCCACGACTAAGACTGGTTGAAAGTGCTTAATAACATGGACGCAAGACGATAAATTATAAGCCAGCATATTTGTTTTCTCTTCGTGTCACAAATATAAGTGCATTACGTCTTCGGTGGTTCCCTGCGTATGGGTTTTACTGAGAGGAATTTTATTTGCCATATTAACACATCCCATCGGCTAGTTCTCTAGGGAACCATCAAATTAAGTTTAACATCTTTCGTTATGACTGATGTTTAGTACAATTTATCCATGCGTAAATGTACGATTTAAGCATGTTTGCATCTAATATCGCATATTGTGAACCTCTTATAGAAAAGTTCTTGACGATTGGTCTCATTGAAAGTTTTGATGTGGTGATATATCTGAGAGATATCGTTCGGCATAAACATAACACCAGTGTTTAATCCATTTTGTGCGTGTATGTAGTTGCTACATGTAAAAATGTACCCTCTGAATATATGGATGAAACAGCTCTGCATGATAAGGGATGGTTTTCCCCGGTCCCGAGGGTAACTTTTCTATGTCAAGTGCTTCTCATCAAATAAATCAGAGTAGGCTCATGGAAGCATCGACATGAAAGAGTAAAATACAAGTAGGAATGTGGCGTAAGGATTGGCTACTAATTGTGTTTTTGGCGATGTCATTTGTTGCTCTCGCCATGTCACTTATATATACTTTCACTGGCAGTCTTTGATATTGAAAGAGACTAAAGGTATTTGGTCTCAAACGCGGTCAAGATGGTTCCATATCAGGGTCAATGACGCCTTACATTGATCACCAGCTCATGCTATTTTAAACTTCTCTGCCATTGCAGAGAAAGTAAACAATATGTGAATGTGTAAGCCGTCATACATTATTTCTTTTGGTTTTGGTGCAGACTTTTTTTAAGACGCAAATCAGAACAAAAAAACACACTATACAGTTTCAATGCAACACTTATATACTGATTCAACACTTTCGCCGATGCATGTTTTGCTGACGCGCGTTTGATGAATGATGTCGTACAGATTTATAATGTGCGGTGTAGATTTGTAGTAAATTCGCCTGACATTTCTTGTTAAATCATTGAACATTAGATACACCCTAGATGGGGTCAATTTAAGAAGTTTATCTAGTATTCTACTAACATTTTCTTTTGCGATGTACTTAATAGGTGCAGAAATGAAAGCCACCGCCTTAGTCATAGTACATTGCAGTCAAGGTTCGCACTAAATTAGTGATATATCAAGTAGTAATTATTGTTCTGCAGTATTTAATTTTTACTAGGGAGTAGTTAAAACATGTCACTCAATCAGAAGAAGCGGCAGAGCAAGTGTACGTGGTGTAAAGACAATGGAAACCATCACATTTGATCCTCAACTTAGTGCAAGTTTTAGCAATGCAGTGTTTTTTATCTAGCGGGTTGGAGTCTTGAAATTTGCCGACATCGCCTCCGATGTTCTTACTGCCTATGATATATAGCTGTTGTGCGAGTACTCTCAGCCAGCGAAACATCCATGTAAGCTTACATTCGAACATGTCATATCCACAAGAGTGTTAAATCATTAACAGTCGCCAGAAGTTTATCAAACAGTTGCTGAGGCAAACGCTAAGGAGAATTGAGGCATACAAAGATCATTTATAGTACAAATGAAAAGTACATGCCGCCAATTCGAACAGGTTTTTGTTCCATCAATTCACGACCGATAATATCATCCCATATATTCGTATCATATGCTGTGTTTGAACAAATAGCGATTGCTGCGTTCTAATTTCTATTGTTCTTGACAAGTGCCGCTTTCATTGTTGTCTGGCAATTACAATCATTGTCTCATGCTTGTACTGTCAGGATGACCTCCATCAAACAAACGACACACATGTCGCCGATGACAGGCAATGGAGGTGTTCTACTTTGTACATTTCATCGATCAATTATGATCATATCAAGCGGATATTGTAATGACGCTGTCATATTACTGCATTTTCCGCCTACAATTCAGTTAGTTGCATATCTGCCATGTTTATATTGCCATCATCGGTATGCTCGTTATTTATCGAGTTAACTAAACAAATCATAGCACCGCTTATTATATCTTACATTTGAGAGTCAAGGTCTCCAACATCGTTTTAAATACAGGCTGGCATATAGAGATATTTTGGCAATCACGGAGTTATATCAGGATCAACTGGTACTGATTGTGGTCAATGGTAAACATTTCCATTACAAGCTGTTTATTTTAGCCTCACTTCAACGCACGGAGCAGTAATTCACCATGTTCTATTCCCTGGCCAAGCAGCGACTCGAGTACGCTTATACTAGAATAAGAAGGAATTACATTTGCTGAACTGATAATCACCATACTTAAATCCATATTTTAGACGGCATAGGTAATATTGCATCATTCCACAAGGAATCAACACTGGTTTCTGTGGAATGTATTTTTGCCAACAAAAAAAGACTACTATTGTTTTTATCCATGGCTTTGTAAAAGCATCCATACTATATCACCTCTGACGCACATATACATTGTAGTAATTTCCATGATTTACGCCATCTGCGTAATGAAAACTGCTGGTGAATGTATTGTAAAAGACCAGAACGATAAACCGTAGCGCCGACTAGTCACGAGGATAACAAGCGCAATACAATACCATCAATGTCTAGATCCCTCATATGATGCAATTGCAAACTGCTCTAGAAACTATTAGCGTTGTGTAGGAGTTTAGAGAATAATTTAAACACTTCATTGTAACAAAGTTCAGTGGCTATATCAATTTGGCTTCTTTGTCTAATAATCGGTCGAATGATATGATTTTTATATCCTGTTGTTTGGTTTGTTGCTCTAGGGTTTACTCCCATTTAGCCCTGTTAAAGTTTTTTTCTGTGCGATTACGCTTTCATTAATAGATCTCAGTCAGATCCAACGGAGGCAACCCTTCTGGTGCTAAGGTTAAAAAGTGTATTAATGCCATTTATGCAGTTCTTGTGCACCGCTCAACCGCGAAATTGTCTTTTTATAGACGTAATATTTAAAAATCACAGGACATGCCCTAGGTAGCATCATATTTTAGATATACATGCGTGATAAGTTTATTCGACTTGTGAGAATATTACACCTCAATCGAAACGAAAACTATATTTGCATCGTGTTCCGATGTAGCAGCAGCGTCGAAATACAATACGCAAATCTTCGCCTCAGGTGCATCTCACGACGTTCACAAATTAGGTAGGGTGAATGGGTAAGGAACACTCAACCAACAGGCAAGGATGTTTTTGCTTCTGGTCATATGTGCCGTATTGAACCTGACACTCAGTGTATCATTTACTTGGACGATACCATTTAGTTTGACGATACCTATAGCTTTTTCGATGTGCTTTTTTTACTACCCAGTAATTGATATTAGCGAGGTCTTGAAATAATTAAATAAGTCTGCATGTGCTTCTCTGTAGTCACCGATCCTGACTGCACCAGATTTTATACGGTCGCTCGACCTTATCACAATGTTGCATAGTGGCCAATGTGACAAAAGATATTGGGCTCTAATGGACCCCAAAATTGGTTTACCATTTCGTTCGTTTTCTTCCGTGCATGTTTTGTCAATGTGTCTTGAGTGAAACACAGCATGGCCTGCATCTGCAATTCATTTTTTACTAGATGCGCTAGGAGCAATTGCCGTTAGATGCGGTTTTCATTGCAGAAACAATTGTATGTGCGCTATAAAACAGCATTTGGTTAAGACTGTTATTTTCATTCCCTCGAATCATAAAATCATGTAGCTTGAATCATTCAGCTATTGATAATCTACCGAGTGATGTCGTTTGAAAAGCGTTAACGGTAATGACGATGATTATGATGATGATGATGATGATAATAATGATGTTAGTGATGATGCTGCTGATGTTGCTGATGACAATAATGATGAAGATGGTGATGTTAATGCTGATGATGTTGTTGTTGATTATGATGGAATTTTAGGTGATGATGATGACAATGATGATGATAGTGATTACGATGATGATGGTCATAATAATCAAATGTTTTACAAATATTAATTTCACTGTTTGCATGGTTGATTTTGCTGCTGTCAATACGACGCTCGTCAGAGCGCAGTTTGCATGGTAGAGAGTTTGCATGGTTGATGGTAGATTTTGCTGCTGTCAATACGACGCTCGTCAGAACGCAGTAGAGTTTGCATGGTAGATTTTGCTGCTGTCAATACGACGCTCGTCAGAACGCAGTAGAGTTTGCATGGTTGATGTTGCTGCTGTCAATACGACGCTCGTCAGAGCGCAGTAGAGTTTGCATGGTCGCCAACAATAAGGGCCAGGTTGTTCACGTGAATTGGGTTCCTTTTTCCACTGACGTAGGCACCCTTTGGAGCCCCGTTTTTTTAACGCTGACGGATATTGGGGGGCGATATTTCTGCTGCCGTTTTCAGCTGACATATATTACAATCTATTAATACCGTCAATTCATTGACCTTTACTTGTGATGGATTTGACAATCCTGTTAGATCGAATAACGCGCGTTAGTTTTGTCGGCTGACATTATCATTTTGGAGTCTAGTGAAAAGGACTACAATGTCTTGAGGGTGCTAAAATGATGTCTATTTTGATTTATGAGTTTGTAAGTTGCTAAAAAGCGGTGGTATCATGTTAAAACTTACATGGTTTTACGAATGGGAATTTAAATTGGTTGGAATTAAGTATGTAACATACAGCTATTTGACAAGGCTGCTTATAGTACATATGCATGGGCTGGCATGTTGACAACAGGCATCGACGGTTACATTGCATGGGAATATATGATGTGCTACCTGTTTTAAGAACGTGCTGAACCTTAGTATTCGCCCCCGGTATCCATCAGCGTCCTTCGACGGAGTGGGCTGAGTGCCAAGATATCATAGGAACAAAGCTCATATAACTCTACTCCAAAACGACTAATAGATTGACAATAACTGCAACAACATAATAATTATTCACCGCATTTCGCTTGGACTCAACAATTGACTATTAGCCAACCTTTCTGGGTACCGCCTGTACGTCTAAATATTTTCCAATGAATGTGTTACATCGCAATGTCACGTAACAAATATAAATCTGATGTGCAGATACACTCTATAATTTCAGCATTCTACAGAAATACATCTGCATGTATCGGCGACTGTTGGGGGGATTACCAGTTAGCTGGCTAACTTATTGGCCACTTACATGCTTTATTGCACACATATCAAGGGGAAAGGCAGACATTACTGTTAGTAAGCGAAAAAAAGTATTAAATATGTAAGCTACCTTACCCAAATGTATTTAGAGCCGGATTTGGCGTTTGCTTTTTCAATCAAATTTAATGGATGTGCATAATATATACCATGTGCATCTGTAAACATGTGTCCCTGTCGATTTTCTGTAGTGTTATTGTTAATATATACCAAATATTGCCCTGTCATCGCCGCTATTAGTAAATATCAATAAGTGTTTGGGCCACTACAAACCTATTAGCCCGAAATGTGCCCGTTATCATATATATTAAGCCTATCGCTTTGGGCGTAATTGAACTGTGTCGATTAGATCAAACACAGCTGCTCATATATCATGCAATGTCTAATAAGGTTTCCAGCACTCTGTATAAGGTCATCAAGAACGCCTAGGTGGGAGCAGCCCACTTTATACACCGACCTCATTTATGGCATATACATCAATATTTAATGAGATTTAGAGTGCATAACTACCGTGGGCACTTTATGCAATTTCTTCAGGGATGACTCGTGATTTACCATATCTGTCTGTCAAAACCATATTGAGATATATCGCTTCTGTATAACACTACGTCGCATTGTATCGAAGTGCAATGGGTACACACGCTAATACTAACAATTTGCGATACCAGCATATCCAAATTTTATAGGCATCGAGTACTCTGAGGCATTTTCATAGTGAGGTTTCTTGTATCGTCGCTATTAAGGAAATGAACTGGTTGTTACAGCATAAAAGCATGTGACATTGCAGCATGTAATGTATGCACGTAGCAAGGCATATTCGAGCATTGTGTCCTATCTCGACCTCTACTAACATAACTGTTCCATCGCATATTGTTCGAAGAGTAGAATTCCTGTATATGAACACAGTATGTATGTATATTTTAAAAAGGTCATCTATCATGAATCGGGGTTATACATATATATCCTGATGACGGATGTTTTATGACTCAAAGAAATTGGATATGTGACAGTATAGGTGTGGATTTGTATTATAGCGTTTCACAGATTTATTAATCAAAAAGATTTTTCGCCATGTTGTTAGGGTTAAGTTGACGTCTAGTTCAATTTCCATCCCTCGTCGAAATACTATTAGCATTTCGGATCGTGCTGTACGTTTCTTCTAACTATTGACCCTGGCGTCGGATTTCGGCGGCAAATTACTCATAGTTAGGCGCTTGAATTAATCGGTTTGGTTAACTGCTCGTCCCAAGTTGAGTGCAAGGAATGTTATGCGTCAGATGGTACATGCAATATTACCTTTGAGGTCTTGCGTTATCGAAACCCACGGGCATCTCAAATACTCCTTCATTGACAAAATATCTGCGACTGTCTCTGTAAGTTCCCTTCTTCACCCGTTCGAGGTCCTCCATGAACTGAGACACCTTAGGTATGTTCTTCTCAATAAAGGCGGGATCTGGGCGAATATTTGTCGGCCTGCCCATCCAGGGGTCGTGGTGATTCAGATAGCAGTCGAGGATGGTGTCAAACTTACCGTTTGCGGCGTAGTCCCCCTCATCATCTATGTCTTGGATGGTTGTGTACCCCCAAGCGACCGTCTCCTTGTACGTCTTCCTGTCCTTATGGTGGTACTCTAAGTTGTACGCTCCAGCCCTTCCCAGGTCCTCGTTGGCGCACACCCGGAAAACACCCCGATGGTCGCCGGTGGACTGTGGTGAAGCCCAAGCAGAATCTGAGGTTTGTACTGGGGCGGGACAATCCTCCCAGGTATACGGGTGTAAGGACACTTTATTTCGAGCAGCGCAATCTCCTCCTGACTTGAGTCCCCAAGGGGAAAGAGGAGGTCACCACCAGACTGGACCGGGAAGACACAAAATCCGTCTGGGGAGTAAGCCGTGTTTTCCCCGCCGTGGTCGATATAAATGTTGTTCCCGTAAACATTTGTGTTGTATCTGCTCTCAATGACTGCAATTGCATCCTCCTCAAAGACCTGTGGCCGCTCTCGTTGCTAGTTTTCTCCGTCAGCTTCTTATTATAGCTGTTAAAGTAGTACTGACCAATAACCGCAGAGTAGTCGCTTCCACCAATACAGTGCTTTCTTTTATACTCCCACTGAGTTGTCTTTTGTCTGATTCCATCATGTGAGATACAGAACGACTTAATCACTTGTTCCATTACCAAGCTTACCTTATACTATCCACTGTTTAAATAGATGTCTGCGCACAATGGGTTTATTCTATGTATTGAGGCGGGTCAATATCATTCACAGTACGCTCAATGGTAAAGAAGCACTCAATTTTTGTCTGATACCTTCCAATGCTTCGTCTTTTTTACGTCGTATCAGCGCGTTTTTTTCTTCAATTAAAACGGTTTGGTGAGCTCTTACAGATCTGGCCTTAATTTCGCCCTTCATTTGGGTATATTTTGTGACCTCAACTAAAACGAGGTTAAACTCATGATCCGATATATTACCATTTTCAAGTGCTGTCGATACAATGTCAGCAATGGTACTCAATTTGCTCTGCGCTAGAATGCGGATCTGATCATGTGTTTTATCAGCTTGATGGTCAGTCAGCGACTCACGAATTTTCCCAGCAATTCCAAGTAGCCCACAAGCGGCTCCAGTAACACCCAAGACTGTGGTAATAGGAATGGCAACTATTGTAGACATTATACCTACACCACTTGTGCCAAGACACATACCAACTGTAACTAACGCAGTGTCTACTGCATCCACCGAGTTCACTGCACGCCTTGTTCGTAGCACAATATTTTTCAATCTCTTTCTTTTGGTATTGTTTCTTGAGGCTGATCTCATTTTACCGATAGGAGTGCCCTGGATTCTGATCAGGCAGCTGCGGATATAACGGTGTCGTCGAAATCGTTTGTGATTGTTTCATACTGCTGCTTTATACGTAAGTCTACAAGTCAAGTTCAATTAAGAGTGAAGCTACAGACCAAGTCGCCCCTCTGTTTTGAGTGGTTGTATAAACGTTAATAACGTTGCCTTGTTCTAGCTGTAAAGGCTGGTCTAAAGATATTACAACAGCCCATTAGTCAGCAGGCTTACTTATTCCTATCACTTGGATCGTTCCATTAATAACAGGAACGACTGCTATAGCACCAGTATCAGCACCAACACCCGAAGACAAGGAGTCTCGACCCCTAGTCCCATGGCCAAACGACCACTCATATCCTGTCCGAAGGGGGCCACTTGCTTCTGCCCAATTAGTAATGAGATGTTCCATTTTGGAGTTTATGTGGTCTCTCAGGTCCCTGCGATGCTGTCTGTGTTGTGCATCGACATACTTTTTATAAGCAGCATCTTTAGGCGATATTTGGTCTCCCAACTGAACCATTTTATTATCTTCCATTTCAAAGTCTCCAGTCATAGTACCGCCACTTTTATCCATTTTTTGTGAGTCGCCAATAGATACATAGGTCTTTGTGGCATATTCCGAGAGGTCGGCGCCCTGAACAGTGCTTGCCTGTTTTTGCCTAGGTCCATAAATACTCGTTTTTATTAACATCTTGTAAATTCAAGAACAACACTAATAGGTAAGTCGTGGTTATCCAATAGCCTTCCTTTTTTTTTCGCGTAACTGAACCTTCAACTCATGCACAGTTCCGCTAGTAACACGCTTACAGACAGGATAAGCGATGTAAGTGGTTATTATATCACCGAAAGAGTCACCCTCTAAGCCACCAACTTCAAGAAGCGTAGTGGGTGCACCATCTAGCATGTTGCGCGTGGTGCTGCATCAAGGTGAACATAAATTGTGTTAAAGATGCTAAAGTTGATGGTCCGGTCACCAGTATAAGTACCTGAATAAATCAACCACCTTCCGAGACCGTCATCAAGACCCAACATTGTTAACACTCCGTCTGATATATTCACAGTCCCATCATGAATTTCGAGGGTAATAACCCCATTTACAGCATCAACTTCTAAACCAAGACCTAATGATGTAATTTGCTGCTGAAGAAGGCTGGAACTCCTGAGGCCGGGTTTCAATTTGATTAGTCCTCTTTTTCAAGCAGTTTCGGACCGCCATGTAATGTTCTCGTCTGTTTCGAGATTGTACCAGCCCAAAGTTTACGTGATTGACCTGAGACCTATGCATAGATCACCTACACTATTGTCAATAGCATTTTGCAGGGACACAGCGTCGCCGCGTTGAACATTTGACAGAGTGTGATACATAGCACTTTGAATAAACAAGCCTTTAGTTTCAATAGAAGAGCTACATATGGTACGGGCGGGGTGTATCCAGCCCCATATGGTGCGGGAGATAAACTCACCCGACAAACAATTCAAGTCGTTCGCAATGGCGGTACATTCACATCAAAGTTTCCTGATCTATTCAGTAACTATAAGGTGCCGCCGGTAACAGCGGACAAAGTAGTAAAAGACTGGTTGACAAATCCAAAGCTGCTTTGGCAGAACCAGTAAACTTTGCAGTGTGGTGTGCAACATCCAGCGGTGGCGTGTCATCCCACGACCACCTCGAGACTGGAATTCCACTCGTGAAAGCTCTCTACACCTTTCACCTTTATTACACAGTGCGTCGCCTATTGGGAGAACTGCAAGCACCTCTACCTCAGGATCATGCCTATGACCCCTATAACAATACATATGACAAGAGGGCATATGTGAGACTCTGCACTAACTGGCGCTAGAAAACAACGCAGCTAATAGTGGCCTTGGGTCTTGTATGCACATGATGCGGGAGTGTTGTCAAGATTGCTGGTCGAAACGTTCTTTATGACCCTACACGGATGGCCGAAAAGGATACAAAGCCAGCTTTTGCCCATGCGAGTAACCTACAATCCTTTCAGGAGAAAATGGGTGCTGTTCTACATCTAGCACATGGACCTGAAGTAGAGGAGGCCTGGAGTACCTTCATACCGGACATGTCTGAGGGCTTTACACAGACCGGCGTTGAGCTATTTAACGACAGCATTCACACTTATGTCTGGGCCATTCTTGAGGCTCAGGCACAGACCCCCTCTAAGATACTTGGTGTTGACACGTCCCTTGATGCTCAAAAGAAATTTCAGGCCAACGTTGAGGATGCCATCAATCCCCCAGAGGACATTCCGTCATCCATACCCCTGTATCAGAACGTCCTCCAGAAAGCTTCCTCAAAGGTTGTTTATGTGTTTGGTTCGGTCCTGTACATGGCTCCGTCTGATATGAGGCGTTGCTGGGTACAACAATCTGATTATTATCGCAACTGTGGAACAGCAGATCGCCAGCAATACTGATGCTAACTCGGTTCCGGTGGTTCCAGATAGAGGAAGCTCTGAGCAGCCGCCAGATACAGATATGGGAGTCTCCTCACCAGGCGTTCCAAGTGGTATGGCCGAGACCGGTCTGCGTGGGGCGCACAAAGATGAGAAAAACCGCTCGTATTGTAGACGGAATCGCTATAGGCTTAGCAGTGCTTTGGTTTGCTACGTAGTAAGTCACGGAGTATCATGAGGATAACTCCCCTCACCGCCACAGCTGTGGCCCATACATGTTCATTCATCCAACCAGCCACCTTTGCAGCTGACTTAAGCAGCCATGATACGATGGAGCCAATAATTCCTGGAAGGGCAGCTGCTGCCTTGCTGGCTAGACCCTTCAGGACGTTTTCCAAGGAGTTCAGCTGTTTTTTAATCCTTTCCTTTTCACCAGGCCAATCAGCTGGCGTCGGCGTTGGTGCCGGGGTTGCACTAGTGCTTCCTCGCCCGTCAAAACAACTACAAGGGTCGAGATTGCAAATCCAATCGCAGTGGGGATGGAGACGATTGTTATGCCCTGCTCCCGGAACAGGGTGCGTACACGCTCAGCTAGCGTTGTGTCCTCGTTAAGAAGTCTGTTGATCGTTTCCTTGATGCGGTTAATTTGGGTTTGCAGACGTTCACGGTTACCAGGAGAGCCTCAACACGGAAACGCCGCAGGTCATGCAGCTCTGCAAGCGCATTTGCTTGGAATCTCCATGGTCGACTACCACCCCTCCCTTCCTCCTCCAGGCTTGCTATTTTAGCTTCCCGATGTTTTAGATCCCTTTCTATATCAGTTATCTTTGCTAGGTTATTGACCAGCTCACCACTCTGCATAGCCTTGTCAAGCCCCATAAGCTCTCTGAGTGGTAGTTCGTTGTCTGTTTGTGTACCTAGGTCTTCTATGGCGTTTTGACCGCCCTCTATGAAGCTTCTTTCTTCCGCACCACCTTGCTCTGTCATGGCTTCGGGGCTGCTCATTTCTAACCTCTCTGGAAGTGCAGCTTTCGCTTTAGCAGCTGCTTGGTCAACGTCTTGTAGGGTTTTTGCTGCCTTTGTGGATAATTCAGGGGTTACTCCAAGAGCCCGAGCAAGCTGTGTACCACCATACTTTTCTATACTTATAGGACAGAGGAATTTGTTGGGATTGCTCTTCGATGTCAGAAGCTTTCAGTCTCGCCCCCACTTAAACCAAAGGTCACCTTGTTTAGAAGATCTAAACTCCAGAGTGGCCTGCAGCCCATGCTTAGACACTGCCTTCTTCCACCTCGTAACTAAGACTTTTTTTCTTGGGATCCCACCTGATCTTCTGTTAACCCCGCCGGCATTTCAGTAATAGTCCATGGTGGACTAGTCGGACTCAAAGTATCTAAAGCTTCGTCAAAGATGTTAGTCTCCTCATCATCAAAGTTAGTCTCATGTCTGTTGATGACAGCGATGTGTATCACTGTTACCACGACTTGTGGCGGACTGCACAGGAGAGACAGGGCCTCCAGTATCGGGGCATTGACACATCAGATGACAGAAACGCAACAAAGATACGAGTGGGGGCAGGAGACAAGGATGAGACCGAGGAAGAGGACAAGGCCATAGCCGATGTGTATGGTAACAGGTTCTATGTTCCGCTTGACTTTGAACTCCTCGAGAGTTACATGCCATTCTACCAGAGGGCGCTTAATGACAGACTGGAATACGAGCTCACGTTCAACGACTACAACCGCGTGATTCACGCAACAGGCGACACCGCTGCCAGCTACAAAATTTATGGCATCTCGCTGGAGTATGACATGGTTACCCAAACAGAGTTGGCCCGCAAGATACGCACTCAGTACACAGATCGGCTCTCGATTCTGTATGACCGTGTTCTTCGTCACAGGAAGCTTGTATACAATAAAAGAGATACACTGTGGAACATCAACCTGAATGTGCCTGCTCGCAGCATGAAGGGCATCCTACTGCTCTTTGAAGACCCAGCCAACGCCTCATTCGTCAGGAAGACAAAGTCGTTCTACAACCCAAAGATTACAAAAGTTGAGGTGACCATTGAGGGCATCCCCAACCAACCCTATGCCCAGGGTATGCGTGGCTACCAGCAGTGGGATGAGGTGAAAAAGGCCTTTGCAGCAATGAGTAAACGAGACCCCAGTGTAGCAATAGCTTTAAAAGACTGTCAGACGTTTCTCTAGGAGAGTACCTAACCAGTAAGTATGCTCTGTGGCTCGAATTAAGGACGAGTGATGACGACCAGCTGCACGGTAGCGGCAGGGCCGTGGACAATGCGTCTGAGGGTATCACCATTCAGATCACAAAAAAGGCAAAGGTGGGCGCATTGAACGTTTTTCTGTATATTGTAATGGATGCACAGCTTAACAGTAAAGATGGCAGGTTCGTCAGCGCAGTCTACTAACAAGGTCTTGATGAAACCGAAAACTGAGTTTACATTTCCAGATGGACCCTGTTCGGCAATTGTTTGTGGGCAGACAGGATGTGGGAAAACCGCATTCATCTTCGACCTACTTCAAGGGCACTTCTTCGGTGCCTTCGTGTATATTGTAATCCTCTGCCCTGCCATACATTTCAACGAGGCCCATCAGACGCGGTCATGGCAAAACATCCTCATATCTACTACTGAAAGTTTCGCATAGTTATTGTCTCAACTGTCATTCAAGGGTGTTAAATTGTGATATTCTGTTATACCACTGTTCTAAACGATGTGGTTTAATGCAGTGAATGCAAAAAACACATGCTTTAAGCCGGGATTAATAACTATTGGGTAACATATGTATGAAAGAGGGCTAGTCTTAAGGTACAGTACGCTTAAGGAACGCCGTTTGTCTTGTTTGCTTAGTGCTCACTCTGCTGAAAACGCCTACTCCGCCCTTGAATAATTTACAAATTGAAAATATGAACAAGTCGTTTTTTAATTACTGCTCTATTTGGCCTTTAAAATTTCAATCGGATGTTGTGTTGTTGCATTTGGTGCTAAAATCTGTGTTTTCATACACGATTCGGTTCAACGGTGTAGTTTACAATATGTGTCTGGGATTTAATATTGCCTATGATTAATTACTAGTGCTAAATAATGCTGTATTTGGTTGGTGCTTGCTCGACCATGTAAAATCGAAGAAACTGCGTAAAATCGAAGAAACTGCGTAAAATCGAAGAAACTGACCATTTTGCAATCATCAGTTGAATGAACTAAGGGTACTAACGGCATGTGTATTATTCTTGCGTCCATATATTCTCTAGTCTTGTTGGTCATAAAATAAAGACAATGTGATAGGTTATTATCGTGAATGCATTCAAAGCTGTTAAATAGAATTAACTGTTAATTATTATATATATTGTCCATGTACCTGATATGGTTCCATACTGAGCCCGTTAGGCATCAAATGCCTCTTTTCTAAATAGCTATGACTCCCGGTGAAATAATTAAAAGTAGCGTTAGAATATCAACACGTGCCGTCGTCAGAGACAAGAGCAGCTGGCAAGGCTTACGCCACCTACATATTCGTTTTTTCAATTGTCAAATAACTACTTTCATAAGGCCTGCATAATTCATTTCGGCGGAAAACTGCTTGACATGCACTAGTTCACCTCAAGACAAGAGGGTATTCCGAAGTATGCTGAGCTTCATTAACCTTATATCCGATGCGGTATTTTCACGGCGCACAACGCTTTACCTGCACAGATTGGATGTAAATGACGGTATGGTTTATGTAACACGGTGGCTCGCAGATAAATCAGTACATAGCTACATTAAATGTGGCCATTCTTTCACCTGTTGTTAAATGACCCTTACGGTTTGATCCAGCTGTAGGTTAAGTAATCTAGCCATCCACAGATGAACACAACTTCGCAGTACTATTTATAGTGATGTACATTCGCGTGATATCAAGTAAAAACAGGCAGCTGTTATAAAATGGTTACTTTGGAATGAAAGACATCACATTCGAGGTTGTTTAACCCGAAATGACGGCCATCGAGTGACCTTGAACATGTTTGACCTGTGGTTTAATCAATCTGAAGCGAGCGACGTTGGCACATTGTTGGGTGACTCCACATAACATTGGCGAAACAATACACTCGCAGCTGCATTCAAAGCACGTTTTTCATCAACCTTGGCGCTATGGTTAAGCCGCCGGTCGCTTTTGTCTCCACATTGGCATATTCAATTAACATGTCACAAGTGTATCGCTTCGGTACAAATATGCAGTCAACTACGATACCATTATCGTAAGTTAAGAAAACGATATTCAATACCCATGCTATCCAAGCGCACACTAGTATCGTACAATAGCGTCAAGGGGTGTTGGGCTTGTACTTACATCAGTCACTAAGTGAGCTGTTTCATTATTAACACTGCACTGTAGTTGATGCTTCGTTAAAGAACCAGTCGATGCGATTGGTAAATATTGCTACTAAAATTCCTCTTAGTAAACATATTAAGTAAGTGATCATCGAATACGTTATGCATCCTTTATTAGTACCACCCATTCTGCTGCATCACAAATAAGGCAAAACGGATTCGTTCCAGCAATATTTATAATGGGCAGGGCAGCTACGCGTTTCGCCAACAGTCTTCCGACCATGTTATTTAAGACTCGCTGTCAGTCCTAGCCGTGCCTAGGGGTAACCTGATGTCATTGTAGGCAAAGATGGTGCTTTATCTGTATCGATTCGTGTGCCTTTTCAGATTAATTCGTACTGACATGAGTTACGTTTACATTACGTTTATTATGCCGATGATTCGGTTTTTCTAAAATCAATTTATTTAATATATATAGTTGAGTAGTATGATTTTCTTCATAGCCCGGCACAAGCCATGGAATAAGAAACGAGTATATTTTTTTAGAAACTACATATCTACCTTAAATTAGTAATTGGCAGCAAAACACTTGCAGAATACGCTAGACAATCGTTTTTGTGTATGGGGGTAGGGGGGGGGGGTCACCTTGTTATATTTAGTACGTACGCATTCGGTAATATGGCAAGGTATCGTTGAATGACTGACAACCAGTAAATATTTGCCGCTACAGGCCATTTAAACAATCAAATCACGAGTACTACTTACCGTGACCAGCGTTAAATGCACTTCCTATAGGTCATACAGGAGCTGCATATATTCAAAGTAGGTGGGAGTATCGGCGCACGAAAACACTGGCCTTCAGATGAGCAGCAGTGTCGTATTAATTAGTTGATTCATGAGGTATTTGACACTGATATTTGTTTTCTACTCTCCGTTATTCTAACCGCTGCTGATCACCAACACAAGATATAGCATTACAACTTACATTAAGGGAGTAAAAACAAGCCTGTGATTTATGGATTTGTTGCAATGATAGCCCGTACATAATTAATGTTACTGTCTTTAACTATTAATGAGCACTCATTAGAATAATAGTACGCTCCAAAAATGCTGCTGGTTGATTTTGTTATAGAATCATTCGATATATTGTTTGACGTTAGATAACACAGTATAGCCCGCCTTACTCCTCTTTCACCGGCAATGTGACACAAAGTAAAATCATCTTAAGGACCTTGGTAATAGTTTCGCATGAAGCAATCTCAGCATTACATTTCTCTAACATAAGATATTGGCAGAGAACTATTTATTTCACAAAACAGACGATAACAAAAAACCATGAGTATGTACAGGAACAGGTAATCAAGCTTGCTTGGTTACATTTTAAAGTGTAATACGTTGACTCTTCAGATTTCGACATTTCGTTGAACATTTCAGTAGGTAGAGATTATCATTGTTGTTTTCAATAAAATTTCGATACATGATAAGGCTACGCGCCTGATAAAGAGAGATAATTTTTAAAAATATGGTATAGAGCAGAAAGTGATATTTGACGGAATCAAACGTGATAAATATGTCCCTGTATATCTTGCAATAGACCAATGAATATTGATTTAGTATTTGGGCGGCTGCAATTTTTTTCTAGCTAGGTGCGAGTACCAAGGAACCTAATTCCGTTGTAAATCATTGTTAACCACGGCATATAAAGCCTTACCCACATTCGGCAGTGCGCCATAGGTAATTTTCCATCTGCAGGAAAAAATCATGTTTTCGTCAAATTACTTATTTATATTGGCATTCTACGCCTCGCTATAGAAAAATGTCTCCTGCTAACTGTCCAAAGGAACGCACTGGTAAATAAAAATAAATAGCTTTAAATAATTTGGAAATGTATCCATCATAATGGCGTGCATTAGGGTCGGAACACCTTTGTATGAATACAAAAGTTGCATAAAATACCATATCATGAAGGTTGATGCCATTCAGTAGCCATTAACGAACCGTTGCAGTCTGATAATGCCACACCTTGGCTTTTTGTTTGCATGAAACTTGTGAATAGCGCTTCGTGATCAATTTAGGGTGGCACTATGATTTCCAGGGAATCCGAAATAATGGAATAGCAATATCGCATAAGCAGCATATCCATGTCGATTGATTGCTAATGGAATAACATAATTAAAAGATCAAGCGCGCATATCTTGTCAGATCTACCTGTTCCAAGTCCTACTTTAAGTGTGCGACACAATTGATGAAAAGTATAACACTTAGCACGGCCGATATCTGGAGAAATGAATTATGTCATGTTATTTCTCTCCAATGGCATAAAATTTCCGATCTTTATGCGGCAGCTTCTTCCAGTACACCTATACGACTTCTCTTGTTATTTTTAGCTGATCAGATATCTGAATTTTGCCCTTACCCGAGTGGTAAAGCAAAGAGGACACTAAACTAAAAAAATACAATGATATATACCCATTGGTTCACCGACGCATGTACATTAGGCAGCTAAACAAGTCTTTTTTGTACATTATTGCTCTGTACAATCGACAGTGGAGTGGCAAAAACAACATAATTTTTCGAGTTCCTGCTTTGTGTAGGCTACTTCTTTATCTGAACATTAATCAGCTCGACATTATTAGCGATATCGAACGGCGTCTTGTTAAGCCTAGATACATTGATATCATATAGAGATACAACCACAGCCTTTAGTAGCTAGCCGATGTACATTATGTATCATAATAGGTCCACGGCGGACATTTCGGTGCGTTTCAATGACGTAATAAGGATAACTTAGCACACAATGTCAGTTGCCTTATAAGCATCTACGATCGATTCTGTATTGCAGATATTGTAAGTTGAAGGCACTCCCGTCTCAAGGTGTTGACGCACACAAGCGCTATGTTATTCGAGCATATAACATTGTAAAGTGTACATTGAATAGCATCATATAAATTAGTTACATATAATTGTAGAGCATTAATACGTTTACCGAGAGAATACAGGGGCTTTGTGTTCACGAATTTTAGAAAAATATAATATACAATCGATTATATGGATAATTCATCGGGGCCTAGTAGGCATGGAGTGGCTATGGACAAAGATATTCATGAACGTACCGGTCCAGATAGTTTTGTAACAGTGGAGCTTCATAGCAGTGATAAATGATTGAAGCACGCATACTGCAGCAGCGAATGGTAAAAACATTCGCGACATAAACAGCTGTGTGATGGCCAACTTAAACCCGACTGAGCGCCGATTGCGAACAGAAAATACCCATATTGATGGACTGTAGCAAAATCAGAACTCAACTAGCTAAATAGTCAACATTTTGTGACACAATAAACCGTGTAAGGCTGTCAATACTGATTTTACACTGATATTGTGTGGCAAAACTTGATGATTCAATATTGGCTGAAGAGCACTGATGTATTCGTTGATAACCACATCGCAAAGGACCTCAACTACCAGGATAGGTGACGGCACGTTGACAGAAACACACCGCCCATATTGTTATGACAAGAATCCATCGTACGCAATATGATGTAAATAATACGTTGCTAGCCGTCTTCTACAAGCACATTTTACTATTGCTGCGTTTTCGGCATTTCCAATCCCTTCAATTGGAACTAGCTCTGCTTGACCGAAATAGGTGACTGTCTTTGCACGACTGTAGCTACCCAAAACGATCTTGACAACTACAAATAGAGACAATGACAGCGCAATAACCAATATCAACAATGCTTTACAGGTAATCGACAGAGACACGTGATTGCGACGGCACAGTATGCACCTAACGCACCTTGTGCATGGTTATTTGGAATGACGCAGCGCGTTAACCCTGTTAACCCAGCGTTTTACTTTTCGCTCCCACGCATTACAGGTCGATTTTTGTAATCAATTTATGACATTCATACCAGGACTCACATCATGTAAGAGCTGCTTACATCCGGGTTTAAGTAAGGGCGATGCTATTAGTGATGACTCAAGCAGTGCGGTACGGTCAAAATATACAAGCAATCCTAACGTTGGTATTTGTCAACAGTAACTAGACAATCTAACTGAGGATCGGTGTCGGTCTGAGGCGTGGCTTGGGAATACTGGGTATCCTTTTAGAGCATGACAGTGATTGAATCTACACACTACTCAAAACATCCTCATATATACCACTGAACATATCGCATAGTGATTGTCTCAACTGTTATTCAAGGGTGCAAACTTGTGCTGTTCCTTTATAACACCATATTTGCATGCCCAATTAACACGATAACATTATCGTAATCTTAGGGAGCTATATTCAGTAACCATGCTATCCAAGCGCACATTTATATCGTACATTTGCGTCAAGGTGCATTGTGCTTGTACTTACATCAGTAACAAAGAGAGCAATTTCAATATAATCACTGCACTGTATTTGAGGCTTCCTTTAAGAACTAGCCGATGCGATGTGTAAATATTGCTACTACAACTCCTCTTAGTAAACATATTAAGTAAGTGACCATCGAATACGTTATGCATCCTTTATTTGTACCACCCATTCTGCTGCATCACAAATAAGGCAAAACGGATTCATTCCAGCAATATTTATAATGGGCAGGGCAGCTACGCGTTTCGCCAACAGTCTTCCGACCATGTTATTTAAGACTCGCTGTCAGTCCTAGCCGTGCCTAGGGGTAACCTGATGTCATTGTAGGCAAAGATGGTGCTTTATCTGTATTGATTCGTGTGCCTTTTCAGATTAATTCGTACTGACATGAGTTACGTTTACATTACGTTTATTATGCCGATGATTCGGTTTTCTAAAATCAATTTATTTAATATATATAATTGAGTAGTATGATTTTCTTCATAGCCCGGCACAAGCCATGGAATAAGAAACGAGTATATATTTTTTAGAAACTACATATCTACCTTAAATTAGTAATTGGCAGCAAAACACTTGCAGAATACGCTAGACAATCGTTTTTGTGTATGGGGGTAGGGGGGGGGTCACCTTGTTATATTTAGTACGCATTCGGCAATATGGCAAGGTATCGTTGAGTGACTGACAACCAGTAAATATTTGCCGCTACAGGCCATTTAAACAATCAAATCACGAGTACTACTTACCGTGACCAGCGTTAAATGCACTTCCTATAGGTCATATACAAGCTGCATATATTCAAACTAGGTGGGAGTATCGGCGCACGAAAACACTGGCCTTCAGATGAGCAGCAGTGTCGTATTAATTAGTTGATTCATGAGGTATTTGACACTGATATTTGTTTTCTACTCTCCGTTATTCTAACCGCTGCTGATCACCAACACAAGATATAGCATTACAACTTACATTAAGGGAGTAAAAACAAGCCTGTGATTTATGGATTTGTTGCAATGATAGCCCGTACATAATTAATGTTACTGTCTTTAACTATTAATGAGCACTCATTAGAATAATAGTACGCTCCAAAAATGCTGCTGGTTGATTTTGTTATAGAATCATTCGATATATTGTTTGACGTTAGATAACACAGTATAGCCCGCCTTACTCCTCTTTCACCGGCAATGTGACACAAAGTAAAATCATCTTAAGGACCTTGGTAATAGTTTCGCATGAAGCAATCTCAGCATTACATTTCTCTAACATAAGATATTGGCAGAGAACTATTTATTTCACAAAACAGACGATAACAAAAAACCATGAGTATGTACAGGAACAGGTAATCAAGCTTGCTTGGTTACATTTTAAAGTGTAATACGTTGACTCTTCAGATTTCGACATTTCGTTGAACATTTCAGTAGGTAGAGATTATCATTGTTGTTTTCAATAAAATTTCGATACATGATAAGGCTACGCGCCTGATAAAGAGAGATCATTTTTAAAAATATGGTATAGAGCAGAAAGTGATATTTGACGGAATCAAACGTGATAAATATGTCCCTGTATATCTTGCAATAGACCAATGAATATTGATTTAGTATTTGGGCGGCTGCAATTTTTTTCTAGCTAGGTGCGAGTACCAAGGAACCTAATTCCGTTGTAAATCATTGTTAACCACGGCATATAAAGCCTTACCCACATTCGGCAGTGCGCCATAGGTAATTTTACATCTGCAGGAAAAAATCATGTTTTCGTCAAATTACTTATTTATATTGGCATTCTACGCCTCGCTATAGAAAAATGTCTCCTGCTAACTGTCCAAAGGAACGCACTGGTAAATAAAAATAAATAGCTTTAAATAATTTGGAAATGTATCCATCATAATGGCGTGCATTAGGGTCGGAACACCTTTGTATGAATACAAAAGTTGCATAAAATACCATATCATGAAGGTTGATGCCATTCAGTAGCCATTAACGAACCGTTGCAGTCTGATAATGCCACACCTTGGCTTTTTGTTTGCATGAAACTTGTGAATAGCGCTTCGTGATCAATTTAGGGTGGCACTATGATTTCCAGGGAATCCGAAATAATGGCATAGCAATATCGCATAAGCAGCATATCCATGTCGATTGATTGCTAATGGAATAACATAATTAAAAGATCAAGCGCGCATATCTTGTCAGATCTACCTGTTCCAAGTCCTACTTTAAGTGTGCGACACAATTGATGAAAAGTATAACACTTAGCACGGCCGATATCTGGAGAAATGAATTATGTCATGTTATTTCTCTCCAATGGCATAAAATTTCCGATCTTTATGCGGCAGCTTCTTCCAGTACACCTATACGACTTCTCTTGTTATTTTTAGCTGATCAGATATCTGAATTTTGCCCTTACCCGAGTGGTAAAGCAAAAAGGACACTAAACTAAAAAAATACAATGATATATACCCATTGGTTCACCGACGCATGTACATTAGGCAGCTAAACAAGTCTTTTTTGTACATTATTGCTCTGTACAATCGACAGTGGAGTGGCAAAAACAACATAATTTTTCGAGTTCCTGCTTTGTGTAGGCTACTATCTGAACATTAATCAGCTCGACATTATTAGTGATATCGAACGGCGTCTTGTTAAGCCTAGATACATTGATATCATATAGAGATACAACCACAGCCTTTAGTAGCTAGCCGATGTACATTATGTATCATAATAGGTCCACGGCGGACATTTTGGTGCGTTTCAGTGACGTAATAAGGATAACTTAGCACACAATGTCAGTTGCCTTATAAGCATCTACGATCGATTCTGTATTGCAGATATTGTAAGTTGAAGGCACTCCCGTCTCAAGGTGTTGACGCACACAAGCGCTATGTTATTCGAGCATATAACATTGTAAAGTGTACATTGAATAACATCATATAAATTAGTTACATATAATTGTAGAGCATTAATACGTTTACCGAGAGAATACAGGGGCTTTGTGTTCACGAATTTTAGAAAAATATAATATACAATCGATTATATGGATGATTCATCGGGGCCTAGTAGGCATGGAGTGGCTATGGACAAAGATATTCATGAACGTACCGGTCCAGATAGTTTTGTAACAGTGGAGCTTCATAGCAGTGATAAATGATTGAAGCACGCATACTGCAGCAGCGAAAGGTAAAAACATTCGCGACATAAACAGCTGTGTGATGGCCAACTTAAACCCGACTGAGCGCTGATTGCGAACGGAAAATACCCATATTGATGGACTGTAGCAAAATCAGAACTCGAACTAGCTAAATAGTCAACATTTTGTGACACAATAAACCGTGTAAGGCTGTCAATACTGATTTTACACTGATATTGTGTGGCAAAACTTGATGATTCAATATTGGCTGAAGAGCACTGATCTATTCGTTGATAACCACATCGCAAAGGACCTCAACTACCAGGATAGGTGACGGCACGTTGACAGAAACACACCGCCCATATTGTTATGACAAGAATCCATCGTACGCAATATGATGTAAATAATACGTTGCTAGCCGTCTTCTACAAGCACATTTTACTATTGCTGCGTTTTCGGCATTTCCAATCCCTTCAATTGGAACTAGCTTTGCTTGACCGAAATAGGTGACTGTCTTTGCACGACTGTAGCGACCCAAAACGATCTTGACAACTACAAATAGAGACAATGACAGCGCAATAACCAATATCAACAAAGCTTTACAGGTAATCGACAGAGACAGGTGATTGCGACGGCACAGTATGCACCTAACGCACCTTGTGCATCGTTATTTGGAATGACGCAGCGCGTTAACCCTCTTAACCCAGCGTTTTACTTTTCGCTCCCACGCATTACAGGTCGATTTTTGTAATCAATTTATGACATTCATACCAGGACTCACATCATGTAAGAGCTGCTAACATCCGGGTTTAAGTAAGGGCGATGTTATTAGTGATAACTCAAGCAGTGCGGTACGGTCAAAATATACAAGCAATCCTAACGTTGGTATTTGTCAACAGTAACTAGACAATCTAACTGAGGATCGGTGTCGGTCTGAGGCGTGGCTTGGGAATACTGGGTATCCTTTTAGAGCATGACAGTGATTGAATCTACACACTACTCAAAACATCCTCATATATACCACTGAACATATCGCATAGTGATTGTCTCAACTGTTATTCAAGGGTGCAAACTTGTGCTGTTCCTTTATAACACAAGTAAGATTTATTATGTTCTAAACACTTTACATGCACAGACTAGATGCAAATGACTGAATGGCTTATGTTACACGGTTGTTTGCTCTATTGTTAAGCCGCCGGGCGCTTCTGTCACCATATTTGCATGCCCAATTAACACGATAACATTATCGTACTCTTAGGGAGCTATATTCAGTAACCATGCTATCTAAGCGCACATTTATATCGTACATTTGCGTCAAGGTGCATTGTGCTTGTACTTACATCAGTAACAAAGAGAGCGATTTCAATATAATCACTGCACTGTATTTGAGGCTTCCTTTAAGAACTAGCCGATGCGATGTGTAAATATTGCTACTACAACTCCTCTTAGTAAACATATTAAGTAAGTGACCATCGAATACGTTATGCATCCTTTATTTGTACCACCCATACTGCTGCATTACAAATAAGTCAAAACCAATTCATTCCAGTAATATTTATATGGCACAGGGCAGCTACTCTGGCGTTTTGTCAATAGTCGTGCGACCATGTTATTAACAACTCTATGTTGGTCTTAGGCCTGACAAGGGGTTACCTGACGTCATTGTAGGCAAAGATGCTGTTTACAGCCATCATTTTACAGATATTCTTTGGTTGAATTGTCCTAGTATTAATCGCCAAACATTTGTTGCAGATGAAGTCTAAATATCACATAACATTAAATCAACAAAAGTAAACTTGAGTAAATAAGGGAGTTCCACTTGAAGGCGGTATGCTGGCAAACGTCTCGGTCGGCTTTGAAAGACAGGGAAGAAAGTCTGTTTTTGACTGCGCGACCGAGATCGTTATGGTGAATGGGTTCATGGAGTTTTGCAAGCTTTACATAAGTTGCATGGTGGAAGGAGTTTGCGCTTTTTGTATTTTCTTGGCGATGGATGAATGGGATAGAGTTGTTGTATTGCAATGTTGTGTGCATCAATGCCGTTGACTTGCTATATTCGCCGCTTTATCTTGCATCAATGCCCGTTATCATGTAGCTCGTCACGGGAATACCGACGAAACAATGATCAATATATCTTACAAATCAAAGAAAAGGATCGAACGGCACCTGCCGTCGTCAAAATAAATGTATGCAAAGTGGACATTTGCACCTGGATGCTTACAAACGAGCTTAAAATGAACGATTCAAAACCAGAATATCTTGCAATTGCACTGGAACATATTGACAATAATGGATGATAAAGAGGCGTTAATGGCGATGGTGTCCTTGTGCAGCTTTTACTCTAGAAAATGAATATTGTGTGATTACTCTCCTAACATCAGACTATAATGCAGTTCTGCTTTGATAAATACCTGATTAAGCATACGCAGTTAGTAGTTTGTTTGAATATATTAACGGTCTATATGGATAGAGTTAACTGTTAGCACAGAAAAGTGATACGTTCACTCATATTAGACAGAGTCAATTGTGAGAAAATGAAAATGGCATGTATTAGACAAGGTTTTATGGTTACGACGGTCTTATTATTGAAGGATGAGGTGGACTTGCTTTCACCACTGGGTCTCTGGTGTTTATCTAAATCGAAATGGCAGTACGCAGTTGAGATCGTCTGCATATGTCCGACGTTTTGCACACACTACCGAAGGTATCGACGCTAATTCGAGGAAAATGACGTCTCTGCATCATGCTTTATTTCGTTGGAATATGGTCTTGTCAAGTATTTGTCCGAAAGGGGATTAGTAAGAATTTTAAAAGCATATAAAGTACATTATATGTTACTATGCTTGCTACCTAGTTATATTTCGTTTCTTTTTGTGGCACTTATATCCGCTGCTGAACAGGCATATCGTCTTTCGTGTGAGCTGCATGTTCAAAGACGTCATTTACAAAGATAACCATACAAGCTAGAGAGATGTTCAGTTCGACAACATCTATTCCAAGCATTTAAACCATCATTATCTTGTGCCATGGCAGCCACGATCATAGCGGAATATCCCGTAACCATTTTCACATCACGAATTTCCTCGCACACGTGGCTATATCTTAATTATGTGGTAATGAGAGTTAGGGGTTGGCTCTGAACTGATGAGACATTAAAACTTTCCTAAAACATTGCAGTCGTAAGGTGGCACTGCCGTGACGTAAACAACAGCACATGGGAATACTATGCTGACGTCACTGGTGATTGGTGAAAGAGGGGAAAATGTTGTTTCACCAAGCCTTGTCGGTTCAAAAACACATCGCACAATAGGTTTATGAATAGTAAAAAAAAAACTAGTACACTATTCAATAAATGCCATCTTGATAAATTACCCGGTCTGGGGTACACCTATCAAAAACAGTTCGCCTTTAACAGCGGCTACAGCTCCAAATTTAATAGATAATTCCACGTGGTTTTAAGATGCGTTATGACAAGTCGTTATGACAATAATGTGTCGGCTAACAGGTGGCGTTTTCACATATTTCGTCGAGCGGTAGACTCTCTTAGTGAATCTATAGACTTGTTGGTCGGCGTCTGTTAAAGATATGTAGCCATCTGATCAAACGAGGCGGCCTCGGTTCGGAAATATTCCACGCAGTTTCATGAGACGCTATGACTGAGCAACACACGGCGGCTCCGAGGGGCGTCTTTACAGGTTTTATGAGGATAGATTGAATCTCCTGAGCGTAGCTATATTCGATCAAACCTTCATTCAAGCCAATTGAAGGCGAGATTGTTCACATTCTTTAACACGGTTCATTTGCATTCATATTCGGCGATATTATAGCTTCGTTCTTGATTCTCCGCTATCTGGTTCACGGTATCGTATTGTCTATACCAGTTGATAAAGGCCCCATTCAATCTACGAGCATTTTGTAATTGACGAAATTGAAAAAGTGCAGTACTAACTGAATCCAACTCATTAATGCTATAATGGCATTGTTCAATACTTGGATCTTGACGTAGTTTTAATAACGGAACCTTGTGTCAGTACTAACAGGAGATCAGCTGGGGTGGGTAATTGTATCGCAGTTGCCTTGACAGATGCATTAATATTCTTCTGTACCACTCTATTGAGACGCCATCCGTGCCACGCCATAAAAAAAAAACAGACCTGTAAGCTTAATACTATACACGCCGGCTTCTAGAGAACCTCTCCCGCACACATTATGGAATAATTGTCAACCCATGTGACAACAATGAAGTCCCCTTGAGGAGATTCCATTAATTGGGGGTTGTAGGTTCGCTCTTCTATAAAGTTATCTAGCGCTGTCGCTGGAGTGCCGTCAGCACTTCCGCTAAAATTGATGAGAAGGATGACAGGAAGGATGATCGAACACAGCATATTGCATTAATTCGTGCCCGCTTCTTGTCAACGTCGGCGGGTGAATTAATAAAGTTCGTTTTCTCATGCTATACAGCCGACCATCGACCGCTGAGCCGTCGGCAGGTAGACTTGAGTGTTCTTCGCTGTCTATTCGTCGCCACCATACTTGGGTCCACAAATTTTACCTTGTCGCGATTTACGACTCTGGGCTTCCACGTTAGTTGCTGCCGAATCGACCTGCGAGTTGTTGTTGTTGATTTTTTATTATGGTTGACTTACATCTCGCCAGTTGTAAAGTTGATTGCTTCCTTTACAAAGTTCAGACGATGAGTTCGGCAGGGCAATGGCAGTCCCCGACTTGACATTTCCAAACAACGGTCACTAAGATGCTTCAGTGTAGTTTAGTGCCATAGGTTAGTTTTTTGCTTGGTAACATAACCATATCGTCACATCCTGACAGTCATAACAAGATCACGGTAATGTTTACATAGTAATGTAAACGGGCAGTAAGAATCATTCTTATGGCAACCATTTTACATATAATCATCAGTTTGATGGGTGGTTAGCAGCAAAACATTCAAAGCCATAGCAAATAGGGACAAATGGGTACAAATAGTGGACTACGCAGAGCTAACAACTGTGTTGATAGTTCAGCTAAGGACGAGAAATTCGGCAGTGCAGTGTCAAAACCTAGCAGGCAATAATGTTTCAGTACGCATCACACAGAAGCAGTTTACCAACGCAGTCGTATGAGAATTCATCTTTGACCATCGCGCCCCCCCCCCCCAGAAAATAAATTCCTGGTTGATAAAATCGCCTCACTTATAACAAGTGTAAGGCGATTACAATTTTCCCATTTACCATGTTCGCAAGAGATATTCTGAATTAAATTTCCAACACAAAACTACAGTGAAAGGATAGATACATATCCTTGTATTTGATGTAACGTACAGCAAGGAACGTTTGCATTATTTGCATTGCTCCGGTCGAAATGACAGCTAGAGACGAATAGCTATGTTGAGTCTATATTCATGGTATGCATGTTATCCTAATGTACTGATTGGGCTAGGGGTAGGTTTTGTTGCTATATCGAATAATGCCTTCTAGCGTTATGCTATATTATGTTATCTGTTTTTAGCCAAATGGATATGCTAAAGGGGAAAAAGTTCATACTGGTTACCTCATAAGATTTCGGATTCAACGCAGATGAGAGTTAGCTAGATTGAACCTTCTCATGGTTTATCCCTTAAGTAAATTCCTCACATTCAATGATAAAATAATAACCGCACAATTTGTAAATGCGAGGTATGTAGGCAATGTACTCATATACAATTCATTCATTGCACATAATTACATTCGCTTCGCTAGTCACATTGTGAGTCATGCTATGATATTTGATTAGTGTACATTCGTGGATACAATGCGCTCTGTGTTGTGTGTCATGTACATTGGTTTTCGTGACAGATTATGCCATGAATAGTATGACTATTGCCAAAACGAAATCAAATGTGCGCTAATTGTGCATGCAGAGATTATCGACCCAAAAGTCGTTCAGGGGAAGCCTTACGTTGTCATCATCATTCTTAGTTAATAGAATTCGTCAGCTTCTCTGTTATTACTCTAGTCGAAGTTCAAATAAGAAGCTTACTAATATTAATTTTGATCAGAGAGTAGATTATTCTTGGTTCTATACCGACTCACGCTTTGATAAGTCAACAGTATCATGTGTAAGTGATAAAGAATCGAATAAAAAAAAGTATTCTCCGTACCTTGCAGGTTGCCTGTTTGCAACACGATGCAACAATATTTATCGGTTTGATTATTTTAATATTGCTCCCGGCAGATTCAATTATGTCACCAACACCTGAAGGGCGCTTGCCTGTTGGTAATACGATGCGTATCAGAGTATACCTCGCTTGTTTGCAACACACCGTACTCGGATGGCTTTTTTTTAGTGGGGTGATGTATAAAAACGAGGGCGAAGGCATACACTTTTTGACTGTTATTACCCGGTCACGGAGCAGGGTTGCTGTCCGTAAAGCGCACAGCGAAACGATGGAGATAATGATACGAGGTTAATGTATTAATGTGTATGGCCAGGTAAAAGGTCAGGAAGACACTATGAAGCATCGCGGTTTACACATTACATTTACAGGACCATTTGCAGGTCATGCCGAGAACCCAAATGAAGAGACTTAATTTGAACATAAGGTCATTTAGAAGACTGTTGGTTATGCTTAACGTGACATGAATAACTGCAAACCAAAGTCCACCGAATTAGGAAATGCATTTACGTTTTCTTCGATGGCTAGTTACTCAACGTGTTTCATTGACTTTCGAAGAAAACATCCACTTTTCCAACCAAGATGTCATGGCCAAATGCTAAATAAGAGTGCAGTGATTGACGCATCTGTTCTTGTTGAACTCAAGGACGAAATTTGACGCCATGCTTATTGGAAGAAACAACGTATTACGTGGGTTGTTTAGGTCAAAATCGTATGGCGTATTGATATCATAAAGCAAGTGTGCAGTGTATGGCTATGGTTATCCAAGTTGAACATTATCAAAGAGATCAAATACACCGGTCAAATCAGAAGTAGCAACAAAGAACCACGAGGTCACGCCATTAGGCTACTGATTGTTTGCCAGGAGGGAATGCGAACGTGTCAATAAGTTACACGACTTTCTACCTTAACTTCGGAAAGAGTGATAAAGAAGAGGAATACATTGAAGTAGTGACTGCATTAATTATTGGATAAAACGCAAATGAAGGTTGGCTAGATTGACCCGGTCAATGGTGTACCTCTTCTATTAATTCTACAAAATTAACCATAACATCAGGAATCACACAGGTAGAAAGTACCAGATATGTAGGCAATGTACCCATAAATAGCTCAATCGTTGCCCAGGTTTACGTTTGCTTCGATAGTCACAATATAAACCCCGCTGTGACATTTGAATATTCGGCATTTGCAGATGTCATGCGCTTAATCCTGTATATGGCGTTCTACAAATTGAGTCACATTTAACCGGGACAGATTGTGCGTGAATAGTATATGGACTGCATACACGTAATAGAACTTAATATAAAGTTCGTGCTGCATGCAGAAATCATGGACCATAATTCCGAGAAAGGAAATATTTTCCTGTACATGACGGACACTGGCTGCGACATGTTCGCCATTATTAGGTAATATGTATAATGTGATATCTCACCCACAGCTATCGCCTCATCTATTCCACAATGTCGACACCATTACTGATATGCTGTAACAGTTGCTCAAACTCTTCATTCTAGTATCAGTTTTCACTCCCGTATTTCCGTCTAACTGTATAATTCATGTTTGAATGTTTGACCCTGTAATCGCTGTTCAAATTTTACACTAATGTATTTGAGTAGCGTTTGTTTAGATCATATTAATATGCAAATTGTGCTATTGGTCCTAGCGAGCAATTACTCCCTAAGGCAACGCTGGCTTTTACTAAGAAATGATTATTTCATATATTGCTATAACTTCAAGAAAGGACAGTTAAAGGTGACCATGACTCGACTTTCACCCAGTGTGCAAATGTAACGAGGCGAGAGACGCATTCGAAAATCAACCACAGCACGGGTTTATGGAGGCGAAGAGTCTGAAATGGATACCAATCTAAGCAAATTCACGTGTTATATGTCGATGATAACTTGCTCATTTAAAATTATCCAGTCAGTCATCGGCCTCTGTGATATCGCTCCGTGAGCGATCAAGCAATAGTTAAAGGTTTTCTATTTCATTTACCGGGTTGCATACAGAAAGCGCCAACATCGAAACATGTTTCCAGAGCTATGGCTTGCCCGATTAACTGTTGTCACAAACATGAGTTGAGTTAGAGGTAGATTTTGTTGCTATATCGAATAATGCCTTCTAGCGTTATGCTATATCATGTTATCTGTTTTTAGCCAAATGGATATGCTAAAGGGAAAAAAGTTCACGATTTTCTATCCAAATTTTAAAAGCAGCAATAAAAAGTAAATCATTATACTGGTTACCTCATAAGTTATAGGATTCAACGCAGATGAGAGTTAGCTAGATTAAACCTACTCATGGTGTATCCCTTAAGTAAATTCTACACATTCAATGATAAAATAATAACCGCACAATTTGTAAATGCGAGGAATGTAGGCAATGTACTCATATACAATTCATTCATTGCACATAATTACATTCGCTTCGCTAGTCACATTGTGAGTCACGCTATGATATTTGATTAGTGTACATTCGTGGATACTATGCACTCTGTGCTGTGTGTCATGTACATTGGTTTTCGCGACAGATTATGCCTTGAATAGTATGACTATTGCCAAAACGAAATCAAATGTGCGCTAATTGTGCATGCAAAGATTATCGACCCAAAAGTCGCTAAGGGGAAGCCTTACGTTGTCATCATCATTCTTAGTTAATAGCATTCGTCAGCCTCTCTGTTATTACTCTAGTCGAAGTTCAAATAAGAAGCTTACTAATATTAATTTTGATCAGAGAGTAGATTATTCTTGGCTCTATACCGACTCACGCTTTGATAAGTCAAGAGGATCATGTGTAAGTGATGAAGAATCGAATAAAAAAAAGTATTCTCCGTACCTTGCAGGTTGCCTATTTGCAACACGATGCAACAATATTTATCGGTTTGATTATTTTAATATTGCTTCCGGCAGATTCAATTATGTCACCAACACCTGAAGGGCGCTTGCCTGTAGGTAATACGATGCGTATTAGAGTATACCTCGCTTGTTTGCAATACACCGTACTCGGATGGCTTTTTTTAGTGGGGTGATGTATAAAAACGAGCGCGAAGGCATACACTTTTTGATTGTTATTACCCGGTCACGGAGCAGGGTTGCTGTCCGTAAAGCGCACAGCGAAACGATGGAGATAATGATACGAGGTTAATGTATTACTGTGTATGGCCAGGTAAAAGGTCAGGAAGACACTATGAAGCATCACGGTTTACATATTACATTTACAGGACCATTTGCAGGTCATGCCGAGAACCCAAATGAAGAGACTTAATTTGAACATAAGGTCATTTAGAAGACTGTTGGTTATGCTTAACGTGACATGAATAACTGCAAACCAAAGTCCACCGAATTAGGAAATGCATTTACGTTTTCTTCGATGGCTAGTTACTCAACGTGTTTCATTGACTTTCGAAGAAAACATCCACTTTTCCAACCAAGATGTCATGGCCAAATGCTAAATAAGAGTGCAGTGATTGACGCATCTGTTCTTGTTGAACTCAAGGACGAAATTTGACGCCATGCTTATTGGAAGAAACAACGTATTACGTGGGTTGTTTAGGTCAAAATCGTATGGCGTATTGATATCATAAAGCAAGTGTGCAGTGTATGGCTATGGTTATCCAAGTTGAACATTATCAAAGAGATCAAATACACCGGTCAAATCAGAAGTAGCAACAAAGAACCACGAGGTCACGCCATTAGGCTACTGATTGTTTGCCAGGAGGGAATGCGAACGTGTCAATAAGTTACACGACTTTCTACCTTAACTTCGGAAAGAGTGATAAAGAGGAATACATTGAAGTAGTGACTGCATTAATTATTGGATAAAACGCAAATGAAGGTTGGCTAGATTGACCCGGTCAATGGTGTACCTCTTCTATTAATTCTACAAAATTAACCATAACATCAGGAATCACACAGGTAGAAAGTACCAGATATGTAGGCAATGTACCCATAAATAGCTCAATCGTTGCCCAGGTTTACGTTTGCTTCGATAGTCACAATATAAACCCCGCTGTGACATTTGAATATTCGGCATTTGCAGATGTCATGCGCTTAATCCTGTATATGGCGTTCTACAAATTGAGTCACATTTAACCGGGACAGATTGTGCGTGAATAGTATATGGACTGCATACACGTAATAGAACTTAATATAAAGTTCGTGCTGCATGGAGAAATCATGGACCATAATTCCGAGAAAGGAAATATTTTCCTGTACATGACGGACACTGGCTGCGACATGTTCGCCAATATTAGATAATATGTATAATGTGATATCTCACCCACAGCTATCGCCTCATCTATTCCACAATGTCGACACCATTACTGATATGCTGTAACAGTTGCTCAAACTATTCATTCTAGTATCCGTTTTCACCCCCTTAGTTCCGTCTAACTGTATAATTCATGTTTGAATGTTTGACCCTGTAATCGATGTTCAAATTTTACACGAATGTATTTGAGTAGCGTTTGTTTAGATCATATTAATATGCAAATTGTGCTATTGGTCCTAGCGAGCAATTACTCCCTAAGGCAACGCTGGCTTTTACTAAGAGCAAGCAAATGATTATTTCATATATTGCTATAACTTCAAGAAAGGACAGTTAAGGGTGACCATGACTCGACTTTCACCCAGTGTGCAAATGTAACGAGGCGAGAGACGCATTCAAAAATCAACCACAGCACGGGGTTTATGGAGGCGAAGAGTCTGAAATGGATACCAATCTAAGCAAATTCACGTGTTATATGTCGATGATAACTTGCTCATTTAAAATTATCCAGTCAGTCATCGGCCTCTGTGATATCGCTCCGTGAGCGATCAAGCAATAGTTAAAGGTTTTCTATTTCATTTACCGGGTTGCATACAGAAAGCGCCAACATCGAAACATGTTTCCAGAGCTATGGCTTGCCCGATTAACTGTTGTCACAAACATGCTCTAAAAGGTCATATATATCAACGAACTAGGATCAATTGATAGGTGAATTATCATTGGGCAGTAGGCTCTTCCCTTATATCAAGCTTAACTAAGCATAATTGGAATCACCATCACCAATAAGCAAATCTGGACTTGGCCACTTCTTTCAAGCAATGTAGCTATACTAACTAGGTTTACAAGGGATAAACAGTTTGCACTTAAAACATGTTATGCAAAAAAAAATCGATGAGGGTAGCGGTAGATCATAAATATTTCCAGTCAAATAATAATGTTAAAAACTTGTAAACACCATTTTCGATCAAGTAAACTTTGCGGCACAAATTAGAAGATGGCATTACTTACGTCTGCGTTAAACGTAATAATGTAATAACAAAATGACCCCTGATTGCCTTATATGGGGCTAAACAGTCTCTTTAATATATTGAGTACTGCAAGAAGATCGTAGGGGCATCACAAAACGCACTATTTGATCAGCTATATTCATTGTTTACTGTCGACACACTCATTGCGAGAAGGTAATCATGCTTTCCGCTGCGCCTTTTGAGAGCGAAATGTGTAGCGTGTTGCAATGACACCCGATCACAATACAAGAATATATCCAATTACGAATTAAACATCAAAAGCGACGGTTTTATGAGAAAATTGACTTATCCTCGCAATGGTTAATTACGACTGGGATATTATGCCATAATTGAGTGACCAAGCAAGACGTCATGTGAGCTTTGAATGAAAGTCGTAATGGCAGTAATCTTAGTGGTTTTAATCTGCAGCTAACGTATTTGTAAATCAAATGTGTAAGCAGATAGCGATCTCGTATCAGCGCGTCAAACATGCGGGCGCATAAATACCGCAGAGCATAGTGTTGTTGAAATCTGTCTAATATATGGATAGATCATGTATTTCCGAATTGTGTCATTCTATTGCAATACTATTGATGCGTAACATATACTCTGAATAAACGTTGGCAACTTTCCGCAAGCCAACGGATGAAAATTAGATATAATGTGCATCTGATTAGATGCAACAACACGATTAATTCATTGCTGCTCAGTTAAAACCCTGGCGAATAATCTGCTCCGAGCGCAGGCATTCACCAACGCATTGATTCCGGTATCTTTTTGGCTTGAAATTGATAGCACAGTACTCCGACTGACCAACACTTCTGACACGGCATAATGTCAACAAGATATAGTCGTCGCCATTCTCTACAATGTAATAGGTGACCTAAACGTCAAAGGTAAGGGGCATTGTGTTCGTCAATATGATGATAAGTTAACTAATGTTAGAGGAATAAAGGTAATACATAGTTGTCCAAACATACATTCCTGCACCGGACGCACCGCCAGACGCACATAGCCTAGCCGCTAAAAACGAATATGATTCGCAACACTGGCAGGATAGTCATCCTAACCAATAACCGTCGCGACATCATTCCTGTGTTGAAGATGACGGCCAATGGCGGGAGACCATAAACGGAAGTAACTATAGACGGATTTACATAGATATATATATAGATATATATATATATATATATATATATATATAGATATATAGATATAGAGATATATATATATATATATATATAGAGAGAGAGATAGAGATATATAGAGAGAGAGAGAGAGAGAGAGAGAGAGAGAGAGATATATAGATATCTCTAGACCTGGAGAGATCTCTCTATCTCTCTCTGTATCTAGAGATATATATTTCTCTCTATTTCTCTCTCTCTCCATATAGATCTCTGTCTCTCTCTCCCTCTCTCTCTGATATATCTCCTCTCTATCCCTCTCTTCTATCTATATCTATATATCTATATCTCTCTCTATATCTCTATCTCTATCTCTCTATATCTATCTATCTATATCTCTCTATATATCTATATATCTATATATATATATATATATATATATATATATATATATATACATATATATGTAATCAGGTTATATTGCCGACAACGAATATAGCATATAACTTAGAAGTCTTTGTGCCGTAGATGATTTCAGAAAAACGACGGCGCAATCATCATGCGTCGCTTGACACAAACCAATACCATTTCATGCATCAGTTGAAAAAGTATGCACATGCTGACACAGCTAATGGCAGGCTTCACTGCACCCCGTGATCACAATGTAGAACCATTACTCGTCTTCAAGTATCCAAATTATTCCCAAATGACAGCACAAAGCTATACGCGGTAAGGGAAAGACTCATTAGACAGCAGGATGGGAGGATAACGTGATTTGTTTTGAGGAGACAGTAGAGCCCTTACGGTCATGCGAAGCGAATAGGTAGCATTAAATCGATGTACTGAGCAATAATCTAGCTGTGATATCAGTTTTGCTATACACTGGAGGAGAGCAACCGAATGTAAGACAGAGCTTCAATTGTTAAGCACGTACAATGACGTACTTCTGAATATTTCAATCAAATAGATCTGTGTTGTTTTACAGACTGATGACCTGAAGATGATCGTACCGTTATCTCTGTGTGTTTATTAGACGTAATGAGTAAATAAGTCATATATTTAGGGAATAATGTGATACTTTCAACACGCGGACTACATATGAGCCGTATCCGTTCAACTATAACTTGTTATGTGGGAATTGCATCCCTCCGAACAATAACAATGATCGCATAGCGATAAAGCCAAATATAGCTATATTCCGTTAAGAACGATTGTTGCGATTGAACATTTGAATCTATTAGAAATTACGTTTATATGGCTCCGGAAATACATGATTATTAAAATGTGCTAGTTTAGGCAGCAAAAAGTGTCAGTCATTATTGACAGGACAGATTGCACTTACATACGTTAAGATTTCATTACGTCTTTGATAGATTAATTTTGTCACTAGATATTTCACATTACTGAATGATGCCCTTTTCGTCCTTGGGGGACTGCTCTTTTCCATATAACATCGCAGCCCTCGCAATTCTGCGACGGCTCGTCAATAGCCACCCAAGGCCATTGATATTGCCCTCTATTATCTGCCAGGTTTCATTCAGATTCCTATTGGCTTAGTATTTTGATAAATACAGCTACAGGCGTGCAGATAAAAATATCACAACGAAGAACAATTCGCATTGAAAACAAATCGAATGGGTTAGGAGCACAAACATTGATGTATCCCAGTCGCTACTGAAGTCTCTGTTTCTGTCTCTTATTCTGTGCGTGTAGATGTGTCCCTTTCTCCCTTTCTATCTCTGTCTATGTCTCTTTCTGTGCCTCACACTATATATACATATATATAAAACACATATATTTATGTTTATATATATGTATATATACATATATATTTATATATATGTATATATGTACATATATACATGTATATATATATATACATATATATATATATATTCACATATAGATTCATATATGTATATATACAATACATGTATACATGCACATATATATATATATATATATATATATATATATAGATATATAGAGATATATAGATATAGATATATATATAGAGAGATATATATATATATATATATAGATAGATAGAGAGATATATATATATATAGATATATATATATATATATATAGATATCTGATATATCTATATATATATATATATATATATCTCTATCTCTATATATCTATATCTCTATATATATATATATCTATATATATCTCTATATATATATATATATATCTATATATATATATATATATATAAAGCATGATGATTGGTTGAAATTATTGTTACCACAACTGCCGGAGTAGCTTATATCACCATTCCACGGAACGAGGATAGATTTGTCGGTCTGGCTGTGTATCTGGTGTCATGCAGGTCGATATTGCACGGGTAATGAATGATTTTGCTGCGGGGTGGCATTGGTAGCCAGCCTTGTAGATGCCGAGGTGACACGACATCCAAGGAATTGGGTCTCTTGTCGTAGAAGGGTCAATAATTTATATGCTTTGATCGATGGTTATCTCATTTCATATCCACCCGTGTTTCGCCGCTGATTGATTGACAATGATAACGCATTACTTCAACGATTTAGCGAAGTGATGTCCAACGATCATGGAGTCTGTAAATTTATAGAATTGGGGCGTTTTTGGCGAGATGCAAAAGACGTGTGGACAAAAACCGATTACGAGTCATCGCATCATCACAATAACGCGAAGCACTTACACAACCTGAATGTGACAACGCTATGGGCAAACCACTCACAGTCTTTCTCAAACGTGATTGAGTCCCTAAGACGCCTACGTGAGATGACACATACCGGATTGGCCGTCAGGTGGGGACCCGTGCGACAGATAACGAATATTGCAGTTGAGTGCTGGGGTGCTTGAAGTGAGAGGCGCCACCTGTCCAATGAAAACAGCAGTAGCCACGGGGTGGCGCTGGATGGATACCCGGATCGATCCGGCGCGTGGGGAGAAGCGATGCGAAGTAAAACCAGTCCATGTGGCTTGCCAGCACCATTGATTCACAAACGCCGACAGAGCAAACAAGATATCCTTGGAAATGAACAGGACGTGGCGAGCCAGATAGGAAAAGACCATAAGGAAGTGCCCCACTCATCATATTGCGTTTAGAACGTAACTCGTCGTTTTCCTGTCGCAAATAAGAGGATGAGTAGCCTGGACCTGAGTGACACTGCCCCATGATCGGCTAACGGCTTAACATGCGGGTCATTCAGCGGCTGGCCTCTGCCAGGCTCACATCACTTCGTCATTGGAAGCTTTACTCCTTCGTCGTTGGAATATTTTTCATCGATTTATCAAACTCAGTCATGGAATTTAATCGACCTCTGCAATCGTCTCCACCTTCTGGTTTCCCTTTTCTCAACCACACTGACTGGCAGATTGATGGCTCCGAGAATATTTCGTGTCCCGGCGTTTGTAGGTGCTACGCCCATCAGGGCTTAGAGATACGTGTCAATTGTAGTTCAAGGGGGCTTCAACAACCACCAACGCACACACTAAGTGCATTTACCACAGACTTGTAAGTAAATACGTCACTATGGTCAGAAACATCTGTTTCTGCTGTGTGTGCTTGCAACGCAATCATGTTAGCTATTAAGTTAAGGGTGAAGGTTTTTATGATCTACCTCATGGTAGAATCGTATGACCGCCCATGTAGCTAACGGTGTTATTTGCAATGCCATATTTTGCACTGATTAATTAGACGGAGTATAATAAAACAGGCGTACATTTTACGAGTGCATGACTGAGGGCCGTTCACATGTGACATACCTGATAGCTAGTTGCATACTATTGATTTATATTGCAACTTAGATGACTTTACGCTTGTTGGTTAATATAATGTGTCGCTTCACTAACCACAACAACCTGCCACTAACTTTACCGAGGTTTACATCATGCCCACATTGTTTGCGTTTCAAATTAACATCGTTTACGGATAGCCAAGTGAAAGCCGCTCATAAATTGTACTATCCGAAGGCACTGAATGACGGGTCAGGTGTGAGCGTTATTTGATAATGCGCTTGAGCCAGGTGTTCGCAGTGTTTTGGCCTACTAAAGTA
This sequence comes from Urechis unicinctus, assembly GCA_034190875.2. NCBI lineage: Eukaryota > Metazoa > Annelida > Polychaeta > Xenopneusta > Urechidae > Urechis > Urechis unicinctus. Next base: position 6,763,855 of record CM067358.1, on the reverse strand, counting down.
TTTGTAAGGGAAGATCATCTAAGTTTACCATGAATGTATGATGACGGTAATTGAGCTCATTAAAGAGGCCACGCTTCCTGCCGTGTTCCAATTACTCCAAGCGTTAAGACCCACACGGAAACTGCCAGCAGCTTCTACCAAATTCCGTTTCATCGTGCTATCTGTTGGGGGCCGTTGCCGTCCTCCGGGAAATGTCCCTTTTCCAGAGTGACGATATTTTTCCTGTTATTTCTTTCATAATTCCAAAGGAAAATACGCGCTGATAGGCTGGCGGGACCGGTATTATGAAGCGGTGAATTGTTGAAATTGCTGTCAAAGAACTCGTAGGTATATAACCGGCTTGTACCTTAGTCTTGTTTCCAGAGCATACGTTCATATGTGTGACTGTGATATCTGAATTAAACAGTATACGTGGTAACATCGCGTACAGAAGGGGCGAGGACTTTTACCTATACCACAACATCCGTGCACATCGCTAATCGCCCAAGGCTCCAATATGACTAATGAGCTGTGCAAACAATTGTTACCTTAGACGTTGGTTTAGTATCAATGAACAATTGATAACTGTGATTTTCTACAAATTGCTTTTAAGCGCGCAAGTTGGGTTTAGGGTGTTCAGCCGCTCAGGCATAATATTGGCTGCTTACTAGAGCATTATAACATGGATCTAATGACTGTTTTTGTTACTTCGCCATCCGTTTAGTAAATAGCTATCTGTTACGGTGAACATAGAGTGCTAAATATGTTGGTTTTTTTAACGAAAAGCTACTGCGTGAACTAATGCGATCTAGCCTGTGTGTATTTATATTAGGCGTAGTATTTAATTTAATCTATCGATGTGGTAGCGTTTAGTCTCATATTATTTTCATCGAACACAAATGTCAACCATGAAATTGCTACACCTATATTTATTCAACGTGCACAGCTGGCCCGAGTGGTCGTTTGAATAAGATGTCGATACCATAATCGTTGGGAGCTCATGTAGCGCGCTCGCTCGCTGATGTTGTCGTGATAATGCAAGCCATATTTGGCGCATTATTTAACAAGGCCTCTGTTCTGTTAGGTTTGGGTCTGTGTGACCTAAAGCGTCTCATATTAACACAACCGCCCCACATTACCTGACATGCCTTACTTAATACACCCGTGATCTCCATTAATAGACCTGCTGAAAGTAATCATAGTCAACTGATCCGATCTGCATCTCACGCCCCCTTAAACGTTACAAAATATGCCCTGTGCCACGTGATCTATGTCCCTCTTTATTATTCTGACCCCCTCTGATTAACCTAATCCCACGTCATGCCTTTACCCGCTCTGAATATCCTGACTTCCACTGCGTACCCTATGCTTTAACTCCTCAACATAAACTCGTTGTACATGCAGTGGGATGCTGTACATGCTCTGCCGAGTTCGATTAGTATTTACCGAAAATGGTGTTCCGACCAGTTATTCATGCCATCGCCTGCAAGCTGGTGCCCTCACCCGCTCAACGTCACAAGACACTCTGTACAGGCACTGGCCAGTTTAATTTGCCCATTACTTAGCCTTGCTGAATATTTACCGTGACAATTGGTTGGCTACGGTCAAGTCACATATGGCATGGCTCGAACGAATGCATCGTATGCTTGCACACATGACCGCTCAAACGTTTTGAGGCTTAAAATGTGTTTGCTCTAAACTACCAGTAAATTTATGATCGCCAATCTTTCAGGGGGGCCTCTAAATGCCAAATGGTGCAATTAAGGAATGCATCATTTGCCGACAAAAGAATGCAAGGTCGCCTTCTGTAGCAACGATCAAAACAATAACACCTGCTTCTAACACTGGCGTGTTGGTGTCTCTTTACGGTCACCTCATTGAGCCTGACTGATAAACTTTAATACCTAGCTTGATTTCGGAGCGTACCTCTTACTGCCACTTTACCAATCAGCGAAATATTGATTGGTGCGCTACCTGCAAACATATGTTACGTTATATTCAATCGATTTTGTCCGACAAAAGCCTTGCTGGTCGATATGTGCTGGATTGTGTACGTATTTGATGAGACGCCGTGAAGGTTAAGTCCGCGTTCACATTTTGTTGACTTGTAATGTGTAAAGAAAATTTGACCGGATGATTGATGAATCTTACATGGAAAATCACTGGTTGGAATTCTTGCCTCTAAGAAAAGCCACGCATACTCCATATCCGTGATCACTAGATATCTGGAATCAAAGATGCAAAGAGGGTATAATGTGCTTCTCTTCATGGATCAATGGCGTTCTGATTTCAGGGACTTGAGCTATAATCGTATTGAAACCTTACCTGATCACGCCTTTAAGCAACTCCACTTTCTACATTACCTGTAAGTAGCACACCACCTTGGTTCATTTATTAACTAATAACATTCACCATCACGATGATCAAAAAACGTCTTAATTTATTATTTTCAGGAACCTCAGCCACAATCGCATCACATTTTTACCTCCCACTACCTTTGAACATGTCTTACAGCTCCGAGTGTTGTGAGTGAGTTTACTATTGATTTTAAACGTAGCGTTTGAACTTCAATGGATACAAAATGCATTCGCGGGATTGTTATTTCCAGAAACTTGGAAGGCAATCAACTGGTGGAGATACCTGTCGAAGCTTTTAAAAGCTTACAAGATCTGCGTGCTCTGTAAGCCCCTGTTCACCGCAATATCAAAACATTTATGCATTATTTGTCGAGATTGCCATTTTGTTGTTAATATTCGGCTTGTTGATAGTGTTCGTTCTTGTGTCGTTTACAAATACAGTGATCTTGAAAACAACTCCATCAAATCGTGGCGATCGTCAAGTTTTACGAATATGAGAAAGCTTCAGCACATTTCCCTTCGTTTTAATCACCTCCGCCAGTTGCCGGATGGAGCTCTCAGCAGATTACCTGCGCTGCAGACACTGTATGTATTCGATGTCATTTTGATGCTGCTTGCACTGACGGTAATGGTATGTTTAAGGTAACGCAAATCTGCGTATCTGCTAACTGGTGAAGCTTTTTCAACCGATACTTAGTGTGACTCTTAACGGAAATTGAGGTTTATAAATCTGATGCGTATAAATTGCAGGTCAAACTGTTTTCTACTTTTGTTTAGATTTCTAAAAGGTAACCAGATTCATCAAATTCCACAACAGGCATTTCAAGGCGCGACTAATCTTACACTGTTGTGAGTATACACATGGCGTAATCATATATGTAATCGTGTGATGCGATAGGTTATGCAAGAAACGATAATAACTGCGCCTATTGTTTAATTTTCAGGGATTTGGAAGAAAATCTTCTGACCGAAATACCACGAGCGCTGGTGCACTTAAAACAGCTGGAAGACTTGTAAGCGATGACTTAACACTCTTGTGCTTTGGGTGAGTTTAGCGAACCACTTTTTGAGAGGTTTCCACTTTACCATAGTTACACTCTCTCTGCTTCAGACGTCTGGCGTACAACCGGATATTATATATTTCCGACAACTTACTGCAGAACAAATCGAGGCTAAGATCTGTAAATTTGAACCATAACATGATAAGATCAATCGCGACCAATGCGTTTGCAGGGCTGCCTCAACTCCACAAGCTGTAAGTTTTGGTAACGGGAAATGTTCCACTTATTCATCAATCACCCTTTATGGAATTAATAGTAGTATATTCGTTCACTCATTGATGGTCTGTGTCATGTACAGTATTTTGTCAGAAATGACGGACCAGAGAGAGTTTCCTAACTTGAACGGGACCAAATCTCTAACCCAACTGACTCTGGATAGAGGGGCTATTCTCAGAATCCCCAGCTACCTCTGTCGAGAACTTCCTCGGCTACGGCAGCTGTAATCCTAATTATGTACCACAATGCAACGTGTCTTCCTCAGTTGTACTGATAATTTGACACTTATGACCATTTCTCTCTTTCTTAACATGCTGGTTACGTCTGTTGTCAGGGACGTGCATTCTAACCGGATTTCCATCATGCCGTTTTTACCAGGATGCGACGAGCTAACTATTTTGTAAGCATTTTTATAGAAACATTCGCCATTGTTGATGCATCAAATAGGGCAATTGTGATCACTATTTTCGATGTAAATCAATTTGATTCTCCCCCACAGGAATGTTGCGTCTAATGAAATAAGCGCACTCGATGGCGAACTGTTTAGAGATATGCCAAGCTTGCAGGATTTGATACTATCGCATAACAACATTGCCAAGATATCAGATGCTGCTTTTACTGGCTTAGACCATTTGGAATATCTGTGAGTTTAGATATCAGTCCAGGTTATCACAGACTTCTGAGACCTCTTGCATAATTCATGTTCACCTGGTTAGTGTCAAGTTGCTCTGTTGATTAATGTGTATTAATATTTGCAGGGATTTACAAAACAACCGCATATCCGATGTCGGAGAGAATGCCTTTGCACCAATCAAGAAGTTGACCGACTTGTGAGTTATTACTGCACTAGACAAATATATGTGTAGATGTCTTTCACTATGAATACATAATATATTCCAATGTCCGTTTCTTGCATCAATAACAATGTATATATATGAAAACCATTGTAATTGTTGATTTTCCGACTTCTCGATAATGCTTAAATTACTTTGTGATGTGCCTGACAGATGGTTGGTTATATATTTGATAAAAGAGTTTATTGAGCCGGGGATTACTATGAGCGTTATGCAGAACTGTTTTATGGTTTCTAGTGTCATTTATCAAAGAAAAAAAAATACAACCTATTTGGTTTCGTATTATAATGTATATGTATGAATATTGAAAGAGGTGTGTGATTTTTTTTTTCGTAAGAAATCTTGCCGAGAACACATTTTCCAACTTGCCTACTGCTGGTCTAGAACACATCCACAATCTCAAAGTGTTTGGAAACAGATACCTGCGTGATTTTCCGCCCCGGAGCGCTTTTCAGGACGTTCAAAATCTCGCCCTTTCCTACGCATATCATTGTTGCCAATTTCTACCGGATATAACCGAGGTACTTTATTTCCAATCAATATTTTTCCTTTGCGGTTCGTATCATGGTGTCAGAGATTTCAGATAAGGGGACTCATTGCATGTCGATGTGTAATTCAGAGTGAGGAAGCACCCCGTCTGGAAGAAGACATTGAGTTTGTTGATACCCAAGACATGGACACTCTACGCAACTTAACCCGAATATGGGATGATCTTAGTGAGGATAAAAAAACAATTAAATAACATTCTTCGCTTTTTTCTGGAGACGATACTCGTATAATACGTCAATAGTGCTAATGGGAATCGTATTTAGAAACCAAAGCTTCATATCTGCGATGCGTTCACATTATCCTTGCCAAGTGTCTGTGGTGATATGAAAATAAGCGCGTCAGTATTTTTGCCGCAAATGTAAAATATCCACTAAGCGAATGTGACCATGGCCTTATGACTTTCAGATAACGTGACAGGTATCGTAAAGTTACCAGATGACTACTATAACAGCTTTGACAAGTTGGATTACAGTCAGGATAACTTGCCTCCATCAGCAGACGATAATTTCGCTGATTACCAGCTTCGGGAGCCCAATGAGGATGTTCATGTAATTCCGAAACCCCTTGTCAAGTGCAAGCCTCTGCCAGGTGTGTATCGATATAAGGAGATAATTTGGCTCGTTCATAACTAACATTTTTGTCATTGTAATGGCACCAACAATGAAGCCTCTGAGCCAGATCCTGTAATGTAGGACCTAGATGCAATACTCGTGATATATGATTTATCTATGTAATGCAAACCAATAATTTATGCCAATCACATGCTTGAGTGTCGTACTCTTTTGATTGGCATTCCTGGAGTAGTCTTCTGTGAAAAAAAGCAAGTTTGGATTATAAAACATGCATTGTTGCATTGTGCCAGGTCCTTTCATGCCATGCGACGACCTTATGGGCTGGTGGTCTCTGCGTTGTGGTGTGTGGGTGGTCTTTTTATTAGCCGTAGTCGGAAACGGCGTCGTTCTTCTCATCTCATGCACAAGTCACCGCCGAATGGATGTGCCGCGATTGCTCATCTGCAACTTGGCATGCGCAGATTTCATCATGGGAATATATTTAGGATTTCTGGCTATTGTCGACGCGTCAACGTTAGGTAGATTGATTAAGATCCTACAGAATTCACAACAATGCCATCTAGCGCAGTTGGTAGAAATATTTGAAGATGGCCATTACTTATGTCTTGACAGGAACATTTAAGAAGCACGCTATAGCATGGCAGACAAGCCCAGGCTGCCAGATTGCTGGTTTTCTAGGCGTGCTCTCCAGTGAGTTGTCTGTATATACGCTCACTGTGATAACACTCGAACGCTTCTACGCTATAACCCATGCCATGCATCTAAATAAACGTCTCTCTCTGCGTAATGCCGGTAAGTACAACATATACCAGATGATGGTATTCAAACTCATACTGTCTTGATTGAAGGTTGTTAAGCCAGCATAACTCACAGCACGAGTCGTTCACTGCAGGTTATATACTATCGTGTGGCTGGGCTCTGGCGGTTATATTAGCCCTAATGCCACTATTTGGAGTGAGCGATTACCGAAAGTTCGCTATATGTCTCCCCTTTGAGACAGGGGACAGTGTATCACTAGGTAATATCAACACTGAACTTCGTATCTATGCAAGTGCTATTGCTCACGTACTCACAATATTGGAATGAAACTGTAGTTTTGTACACCTTTTTTACATACTTCAGTAAACTCTGATGTGCTGTCGCTGATGTGTTTTTGAACAGGTTTTGTCTGCTTCATAATGCTGATGAATTGCATTGCCTTTCTCATCATTGTGGCTTGCTATACCAAGATGTATTGCTCAATTCGGGGCTCTCAGGCATGGAATTCATATGACTCGCGCATCGCAAAGCGAATGGCGTTACTCATATTTACTGACTTTGCATGCTGGGCTCCTATTTCATTCTTCTCTCTCACGGCAGCATTTGGTACAGAACTCATCTCTCTAAATGAAGCCAAAATATTTACCATATTTGTTCTTCCTTTAAATTCCTGCGCCAATCCATTCCTCTATGCGATATTTACCAAACAGTTTCAAAAGGATTGTAATTTATTGTGTAAGAGAATTGAGGAATCTGCCCTCAATCGAAGCTTGTCGAGGATATCACAGCAGAAAAATAACAACAACTTTGCTCTCAGTTGGGGCTCATCGCGTCGACCTTCCCAGCTTAACAGCTTCTTTAATGACAAGCGAGGCAGTTGGTCGCAATCACATTCACAGGCCGCTGGTCCTAACTCTGATATTGATGGATGGGAAGGAAACCCTAGCTTGGTCAGCGCCCCACCACGGGCATCCATAAGATCCAGTGGTAGACGTCATAGTGACGGAGACTGGGAACCGTCGCACTCATGCACACATAGCCTGGATCCAAGGCAATGTCACAGTGCAGAGAACAGCTCTGAACACGCCCCTTGTCCTCATTGTGAAATCGATGCTCATTACTCGCGCAAAATCGACAAGATTCAGCACCGAACGTCGTCCATCTTTTCCCTTTTTCAGAAATGGCGTCGTGCAGTATCACATTCTCGACCTAACGTAAATGGTGACTCTGGGCCCCAGACGAGCTCAGAAATGTTTGTACCAAGCAATGACTGTACCAGAACTTCACAGGGTTTTCTTCCCCTATTGTCTTTAAAAACAAGCCCCCGGGCAGTTAAAAGACATTTAGACAATAAAACCTCGAGGGTTAGATCTTGTCACAAAACTGCTGCCTGTAGAAGCCAATCAGCGTCTCCGCCGCCACGCCCGAGATCTGCTCATACAGGCGACTGGTCCATGCTGAAAAGAAATGACGACCTAGGTAGTGATACTCATACCAGTCATCCGTCAGGCCTAGATGGCCGCCATCATCACGTTGACAATCCGATCAAATATGCCAAGCCAATATCAATGGACTATTTGCATCCCAGCTCATCAACAATTAGCCGCAAGAATTATACGACGAATCATGAACCGACAAAACGGGGAGAACGAAAAAAGCATAAGGGTAAAATTGGTTCAAGTCGATCTATCTATAAGTCGGGTTCAAGTAAGTCGCTCATTACTTGCGATCACAATGGAGCGTGTTGTTGTGCACACGCGCATGTAACAAAAAAAGATGATGGCAAAACAGCCAAAAGGCCAATAAGCACATCCAATGCACAAATAACTCGAGACGCTGGGATAGTATTCGGCTCGTCTCCTGTCATGAACCACGCAGATGGGAATTATAACGACTTCAGAGACAGCATGCATGACGTCAGCAACACTAGCCTCGATGTAGGCTGCATAGTAAGCGATTCCAACCCAGGCCGCCATAGCTCTCAAGCAGCCGACTGTACATCTAACATACACGAACAGTGCATACTTGTAACACCTATATTTTCGTGCAATAGTGTGGGTCCCCATGACCAGCAAGATACGGCTCTCCAACAGCTAGCGTTACCAGCGTCGCTTACACCAAAACAACATGTGCATCAGACTCAAACGACAGTTGTATAGAGGCGGATCATATTAAGTATTGTCTTGTTCATGCATGTACTGCCTTGGTGATATTATGATGGTACGCGTCAAGTGATCGCAGCTTGTCCAAATTAAATTGCACACACAAAAATCATTTCTAGTCAGTGATATATCGTTACATGTTTCATGCATAATAAATGATTTCTTTTATTAATGGTTTTCAGGCTTATGCAGCAGTTGTTTTAACGATTCATCTCCGCTTAAACAGAGGCTGAGAGGGATTTGATCAAGTAATAAAATCCACACAATTGGCTATGCTGTAACAATTACGAACAATTCTTTCTACCTTGATATAACACTCTGCCTGTTACGTGGTATTGATTTTGTGTATGTTTATGCATATTGTCGCATGTTATTATCAAACGTTCGGGCAATATCGTACAGCAATTAGTAAATGATGCAAGCACGATCTGGCCTCTATTATTTTGATGAGATATTGAGTGTAAAACCATGATGTAACTTATGAACTCTTACCTTATTTATCTCTGGTGAACGTATCCTTTCTTTAATATGCGATTTTAAGAGCAAAATATCACCCCAAAATATTAAATAACGACCATGATTTAGTTTTGTGCTTAAAATGCTGTTTGTTAATAATAATTATACTTATCTTTATTTCGCACAAAAGCTGTACAGATACATTATTATTTGCTACAGCAGCAAAATACACGCGATTACGACCAAGAAACAAATGAAACAGTTACGATAAACGAATTTCGTTTAATATAGCTTCAGTCTCATGTCGGGTAAGCACTGATAATGCATGCTCATCTCTGATGGAAATAAGCTGTTTATGAGCATGGCCATATTCTCATGTTTAGAATTACATTGTCGTAATCTTATAGCTGGAGTCTTTAATGCATTCACTATGCTGTAATAAATAACAATTATTGATGTTCAGGGCATGCATTATTGTTCGAACATTATTGCTAACAATTGTTCTGCTGTGAAAACGACATCTACGCGCACATGATACCAAAAGATTGGGGCTGTTGAGGCACTTATGAAATAAATTGACAATTGATTTCTAAAGAGCAATTTTCTTGAAATGAATTGTAAATACTCTGAACGTATTCTGGACTCTAATTTCCATATAGTTCGAACACACCTCCTTCAAACACGGGCGACTGTCATGACCTGTACCTGCGCACAGATGTACTACTTTTAGCTGATGTATTCAAGATATTTTGCCAGACTTGCCTTCAAAAGTATGGCTTAGATCTAGCTCACTACTCTACCAGTACTGGCCTTCGTAAGAGTACAAGGATGGAATTGGAGTTACGCACCGACTATGACAAAAACCGCCATTGAGAAGGGCCTGTGCGGTGGAATAAGCATGGTATCACGTCGCCACACAAAAGGTGATAACACGTACGTGAAGGGCTTTGAGCAGTATAAGCCAGATAACAAATATCTAGTTCCTTGACGCTAACATCCTGTATGGGTAGGCGATATGTCAACCTCTATCTACCGGGGATATTGAGTGGGTGGATAAGCCGGCCTATCTACAGATACAGGACCATCCCGACAATGACTTAACCGTATGTATACTCGAAGCTAGTTACATCTGATCACAATGGTTATCCACTAGCGCCAGAGCGAATGTATGGGCGGAATGAATGGTTGTCAGACTACCAGAAGAATATCCTGGGTGCATTGGGGAGCACCGGGAATGGAGTTAAGAGGCTGGTTCCCAATTGGCGCAATAAAGAGAAGTATGTGGTCCACTTTAGGAATCTCAAGCTCTACCTATCACTGGGAAGATACACCGTGCGCTTGTACTCAATCAGAGCCCCTACATTCGCATGCACACATACCTGCGTAAGGATGCCACCAACGACTTTGAAAAAGACCTGTACAATCTGATCAACATCTCTGAGTTTGGTAAGACAATAGAGAATCTCCAAAGGCGAGTCGACGTCAAGATGTGCGCTCGGTAGTAGAAGAAAAAATACTTAGGCTTTTGGCCAGTCCCGCCTATGCTCGACATAAAGTATTCGATGATGACCTGGCCGCCCTACACATGCACAGGACCTGCTTAGTGCTAATCCGCCCGGTGTATGTAGGCATCACAATGAAGTCCAGATGTGGTAGCGACCTTGGTCTGATATAGACAGACAAGGACTCGCTGCTTGAGGAGATCAGCACAGCTGACGTGTATGCAGACCTGAAAGAAGATAGTGACCTCTTTGATACCTGTAACTATGATTCTTCCCATCTCTTGTTCAGTAAGGTAAATAAGAAGGTGCTAAGGTAGATGAGAAATGAGTGTGCAGATGTGCCCATCAAGGAGCATGTTGGTGATGTCTGACGAGGGCTAAAAGATTAAAAGGGCTAAGGAGTGAAGAAGGTTCAGGTTAAGAAGCACTTACACCACGCACAGTACAATGAGTCTCTGTTCGCAAAGAAGCAGTTCCGTCATGGAATGAACATGGTACTCAGTAAAGGTCACAAGATATATTGGCTACGCGTTAACAAGGTGTCACTTGTGTCTCCATTTGATCAATGCGATGGATAGCTGCGAACAGTGGAGACACCTTGGCCTATGGTCACCGCAAACTATGGTCGGGCATAACTTTGCCACCCTAATAATGAGTCGCGCTGCCATGTAGGGGTCATAATCTCCTGTAGTATATATGAGTAGGGTGCGTTAGTGGGCCGTGGGAGTCTCCATAAAGTCTGTGGCAACTCCCGGGGTAACTGCACCAGACCCCCACTCTCTATACTACTAGATGCCCAGCGGAATTTTTATAAATATAGAGGTGGCTAATACCAGCGATGACATGTCTAATTCTCTGTCGATGGCCCCACTTCAATTACCGCTGTAGTATCACTTGAGTATGACAGCTTACCTGAACTGCATCTGTTTTCTTGTCTCCTTGTACTAAGCCGGCGACAATGCCTCGGCTGTAATCTATCATATTCAGCGGTCCAATAAACCTCCACTCATATGTATCGCAACAACGAATGGAGATAATCACCACTATAACAAACGATTTTCGTTTTCAGATTGATGCACAATTTCACCTCGTCATACAGTGCCTAGGCATATATTTATTATGAACCACTACCGTCAACAGAACAGTTTTCGCTGTTCAAAACATTTTTCAATGATTACTTTGGTATAAGGCACATAAAACACAACCCTTCAAACAATATACGGAGCAAAGCAAAATGGATCATCCCAATTTTGCGTTTCAGACACTCCCCAATTACTTGTGTAAAATATCATTAAATTACCCTTCGGCTTACATTTTAGAGCTTATAAATGTAATCGTACGTTCATTAATAATTAATAACATCAATATACAGGAACGCTGCTGGAATTATATTTTTAGTATATTGTAAAGATAGTTGAGCATCGATTCAATGTGGTTATGGACCGATTGAATGATACATCCTCGTATCTTTGCTACATCTTTGCACAGTGCCACCTCCTCCTCTCGTAATGTGTATATACTCGCTTTCGAAACTGAGTTTATAAAGAAATTACCACACACGTGTACTTTATGCTTCGCCGGATTGTTTTCCAGATAGGCGTGGTTTGACAAATACATGTTCACCCACGATATGAAGGAAATTCAGCAAGTGATGTTGTTAACATTACGTTGGATATATTGGAACTATTGATTATCAGGTGTTCACGCGAGCATGTGAATGCACTTCTCCACAGGCGTTCAACAGCAGTTATTTATATGCGCTCATTTACGCAGAGCTCATACACTCAAAGCAAGCATCTTTTGACATTGAAACGATTCCCCGCCTTCGTTCGTGTTGACCACTATTCGCAGCATGTGGAATACCGTAGACATTAAAAAAAATCCAGCATACTAACAACGTATGTAAGGGTGCAGGCTACACCAAATTTTATATTGATTGAAAATTGTCATGAGGCTCGACCAGTAACTCTGAGCAAAATATCATAGCATCTAGGTATTGTTGCAACTAAGCAAATAAAAGGATTATCATCGGAAACACACTATCTATCATGTGAACTGGCATGCGAGAAATAACGTTCACACTCAACATGTGTGACATGGCGATATTTTATTTCTGCCAAATCAACATGTTTGCCTATAAAAAAAAGAGTTATAAGCTGGCCTTTTGCACGGTCCACAGACTCAATACACCCTCCATATATTTGGCGACAACTAGTTTTCAATTACATACTGCCAAATCATTGATTTATGCCCATGGAGTCCAGGACGCTCGCGTACATACACAAAACCTCAACAATGAGATTGTGTGATGCAGAATGGGTCGTCGGAAGTGAAATAAAGGACAAACATTCATGCCTTTTCACTGGGATCCGATACCTGTAAATTTATGTTTATTTTGTGTCAGCAGAAACATATATCCGCTGGGGTTTATTACATACAACGAGTATGTTGGAGATCAGAGTCATGCTGACAGAATATATCAGAAAATCGTTGATGCTTGAAGATTGAGCTATTGGAGGTTATCTTCGCAATTTTAAAACACATTGATTGATGAATTTGGGGACTATGGGCCAGTACTGAATAAATCTGTCAAATTGTGATCAATCGCTATGTATTGTTTCGTACATCTCGCACAAGCAAGTAACTATCAATTGGAAGGTCAATTGCATGGCTGTTTCGTAATACACACAATGCAACACTATGCTACACATGTGTTACACGTGTTACGATATGATTGCTGCTCCTGAGAGTTATGTATGTCGCCATTGCATCCATGTTGAGATTCGGTGCAAAAACCGAATAAATGTATCCTAATGATTTTTATGAACCGCATTAAAGAATCCATTGGAATGTTGATTCCAATAAATTTCTGGATTCATAGAACTGGTATGGTTTGGGTGTAATGTAACATAAGAAAAAACCCAAACAACCACCACCGGGTCTCACGAGAAAGTGAGGATTACTAATTTCTGTGACTCAACGCCCAGCAAAAAAGATTCGAAAAAAAATAACCGGATTACCTGTATTTAAGCGTTTGGTGAAAAATACAACATTATCAATGAATACGCTCCTCTTTTGCGCGTAGATACTTTAAAATACACATCCCTGTACAAATAACTACTAGTACATACACGCGCGATTGGTATGTTTGTGCGTGTTATCTGACAAGCACATGGTGAATATCGCTACCAAGTAAATGAATAAACCAGTAAACGCAGTTGAAATATGTACTCACAAAGCCGACAACAGGTATCCTTGTTTGTTGACCTTCGTCACTGATAAACGTTAGCTGTATGTTTTCCATAGTGCAAATATAATGTAAGCATATTGTCACTCTACTTAGCATCATTAAGCTTCGGACGCAATCATCGACTTTCAGGCGACGTTATAAAAAGAACGCTGTTTAGACTGCTAATGATGGTTTCCCCAAGGGGATGTGGATGTATCTTCTCTCCCAGCAGATTACTTAAACACATGATCTCAGTTTTGCCACCGTTCACATCCATTTTAAACTGCTTTGCATATTTCCCTACTTCAAAAGTATACTTGTAGTACGCTTGCTAAGAAAGTCATCGCAGTTACCCATTGATTAATGAATGGGGCCGACACATATTCAATTCAGTGGTGTTAACTTTGCCAATGCGATAGTATTTAACAATTTTGCAGCTAATTCTTCCCCTCCTCCCCTACCACCCTCCCAGCAGAAATATCGCATGCATATAAAAGTTAAGGTGCCAGATTTTAACAACTGTCAAAAAAAGTATAGGCTTCAACTGTAAATATACTTGCTCCAAACATTAACTAAACCAAAAGCAATTGTGTCTCACATTAGATGATTCCAAAGAGGATAGTTTCTTCACAGTTTGCGCTACATGTCCGACGTCCGCAGTGCCCGCAATGCTTAGAAAGGATGCTACTTTTGAAACAAACTAAAGGTGCAGACTTTTGCCCAGCTATCCCCTTTGAGGTTTGTTGCCAGAATTATATCATGAGCGAACATGTTAATAGATGTGTTTAAATTTATTTTTCAATTGCAAAATCTTCTCTTTTTCTGATTTATGACGTTACTGTTTGCGTAATTATTACCTCAGAAGAGGGACAAAATGGAGTTATACAAGCGGACAATGAATTATGGGAGCTACAAGCACAGCGAACAGTGCAAAGATAAATATCGACGATAATGCAGCGAGAAATGTCCAAAGCCAGCTGTGTCCAATAGTGGTATGATCAATCGATTAGTCCGACTCCCTCTCCTCCTCTTACCGTGTGAGTGCACTCCTGTAAGTAATAAGCTTCCAAGGAGACACACCTGTCTTTCATGACATGAAGTATTGTTTCTCGATTGCTCTGTCACATCTGCTTGATCCACAACTATAGAGAACCTTGAGCGGCGTATTGACTAAGATGGATTTACTTAAACGGATAGGCTGACAGTCATCTTGCAAAAAAGGGTTTAAAATTCTTGTCTTCAAAATCATTTAGCCCTAATGCTCGTCCGGACCCGAACTCTGTCTCGGCTGAGTGGACGATTCTTCCACAAATGCACTGATATTCTCGCTTAGACTACAACAAATCATCCGTTCTCTCAAGGACAAATATTCTAACAACATTAAAGAGCATATGTTCATTGCTGTTAGTGAATGGCCTCATTCTATATAAACTATTTATTTAGCTCTGGGTACATTACAATGATATAATGATTATATCAGGAAGTGCAAATGATACGCCACGACAGATCTAATGTCGTTAGTTCTAAGAATACTGACGCTAACAACCAAGTGAAATATAATATGTCGATGATGAGCTCAATAACGATATGATAATGGATTGTAACTCTTCTAATACAATATACTTATTGAAGCACTCAATCTGCACTAAAAGTCATAACAAATCATTCCATTTATCCATTTTGAGTTTGATAATTGCTATAAAATCATCAATATCCATTAGGTATTCCGAATACGAAAGATAAAAAACGCCTTTCGTTGATGGATACAATATTATTCTCAATATATTTGCTTTGAATGTGTATCCAAGCATAAATTGGAAGATTAAGTCGATTGGCTCATCAGATAATGTATTTACGATGGGCAATGATGCGACGAGCTTTGAGCTAAACACACATTTGTCAGTCCCGATTATCTTGCGCCAAGAAGAGCCAATGGACAAAGTAGAAGGCTATTAAAGTCGTCGGTCACGAATTCATTGGTTTACTAGTGCGTTTCTGAGTAAATTGGATCACAATAATATGTGATAGTTAAACACGAGTACTTTTTAAATTTTTCGTAGCAAAGGTGATTGCTTTATAATATAAAGCATCGAGTTCCAAATGCAAATAGAATAACACTCGATTTATGAATATGGGATATAAAGGACGGAAACTGCAAGCAGCTCATACCGACATCTGTTTCAACGTGCTATTAGTTGGGGGCCGATGCCATCCCAAAGAGAAATGCTCCTTTTCACTGCTATTTCCCTTCCCTCATATTAAAATTAAATCGCAATATTGCAAGCTGTGAAGCTAAAACAAAGAACTCGTATAGGTGTGTAACCGGGTTGTACCTTAGTCTTTTTCCAGAGTGTTCGTTCATATGTGTGACTGTGATATATGACCTAAACAGTATGCGTGGTAACTCAGAGTATCGCGTACAGAGGGGCGAGCAATGTTTCAAATACCACGACATCCGTGCACAGCGCTGATCGCCAAAGGCTCCAATATGACTAATGAGTTGTGCAAACAATTGTTACATTGGACGTTGGTTTAATATCAATAATCATTTGATAACTGTGATTTTCTACGAATTACTTTTGCACGATATTGGTGGGTATAGAGTGTTCAGCTGCTCAGACATATAATTTGCTGCTTACCAGATCATTATAACCTGTATCTATTGACTTTATTGTTACTAAGCCATCCGCTTAGTAAATAGCTATTTGTTATGGTGAACATAGAATGCTAAATATGTTGTTTTTGTATCGAAAAACTCCTGCGTGAACTAATGCGATGCAGCCTGCGTGTATTTATGCAAGGCGTGGTATTTAATTTAATATATTCATGCTGTAGTGTTTGGTCTCATATTTTTTTCATTGAACTCAAATGAATACCATGAAATTGCTACACCTATATCCATGCACAGTGCACAGCTGGCCCGAGTGGTCGTTTGAATAGATGGCGATACCATAATCGTTGGGAGATCATGTAGCGCGCTCGCTCGCTGATATAATTGTGATAATGCAAGCCATATTTGGCGCATTATTTAACAAGGCATCCGTTCCGTTAGGTTTGGGTCTGTGTGACCTAAAGCGTCTCATATTAACACAAACGCCCCACATTACCTGGCCTACGTGATAACGCACGTGATCTCATTAATAGACCCGCTGATATGTATTTGATTGTGTACATTTTTGATCAGACACCATGTAAGTTCGGGTTTAAATTTTGTTGGCTTGTAATTTGTAATAGCAATTTGACCGGATGATTAAGGAAATATTGCATGCAAAATCACTGGATTTCTTGCTCCTAAGGCTAGCCACACATTATCCATGTCCGTGATTCCTAGATATCGGGAATCAAAGATTCAAGGAAGAAATAATGTGCTTCTCTTAATGGATCACTGCTGTTCTGATTTCAGGGACCTGAGGTATAATCATATTGAAACTGCAATTTCTACATTTCCTGTCAGTAGCACGCCACCTTGGTTCATTTATAAATTATTGAACCAGTAACCTTCACCATCACGCTGATAGACAAACGTTTAATTGATTTTTCAGGAACCTCAGCCACAATCGCATCACATTTTCACCTCCTACTACTTTTGAAAAAGTTTAACAGCTCCGAATGTTGTGAGTGAGTTTACTATTGATTTTTAACGAAACTTTTAAACTTCAATGGTAACTAAATGCATTCGCGGGATAATTATTTCCAGAAACGTGGAAGGAAATCAACTGGAGAAGATACCTGTCAAAGCTTTTAAAAGCTTACAAGACCTGCAAGCGCTGTGAGTCCCTGTTCAATAAATATGATGACATATATGCAATATTGGTCGAGATTGCCAATTCGTTGTTCATATTCGGATGGTTGGCAGTATTGATTCTTTTGTCGTTTACAAATACAATGATGTTGAAAACAACTCCATCAAATCGTGGCGTTCGTCAAGTTTTACGAAAATGAGAAAGCTTCAGCACATTTTCCTTCGTTTTAATCACATCCGCAAGTTGCCGCAAAAAGAGCTTAGCATATTACCTGCGCCGGTTGTCATGTTGATGCCGCTGTACTGCTGGTAATGGCATGTTTACGGTAAGGCAAATCTGCGAATTTGCTAACTGGGGGAGCTTTTTAAAACGGTACTTAGTGTGATTCTTAACAGTGATGCAGGTTTACAAATATATATAAATATATCAACATTATATATATATATATATATACACACACAGACAAATATACAAATATATATATATATATATATATATATATATATATATATATATATATATATATATATTTATATATATATATATACTTATATATGTATGTGTATAATATATATACATAGGATATATTAATACATATATACTTATATATCTATATAAATATTTATAAATATATTTACATATACTTACATATATTCATATGTATATAAATCAATATATATATACATATATAAACAAATATATATATATATATATACATATATATATATATATATATATATATATAAATATTTATTTATATATATATATATATATATATATATATATATATATATATATATATATATATATATATATATATATATCTGATGCGTATAAATTGCAGGTTAAACTGTTTAGATTTCTAAAAGGTAATCAGATTCATCAAATTCCGCAAGAGCCATTTCAAGGCGCGACTAATCTTACACTGCTGTTAGTTTACACAGGGCGTAATCAATTAGCGAAATCGTGTGTTTCGATAGGTTATGCAAAAAAGCGGTACTTACTGTACATATTGTTTGCTTTTTAAGAGATTTGGAAGAAAATCTTGTAACCGAAGTACCACGAGCGCTGGTGCACTTAAAAACAGCTGGAAGACTTGTGAGCGATGACTTAACACTCGTGTGCTTTGGGTGAGTTTGACTAACCACTTCTTGAGAGGATTGCGCTTTACCATAGTTACACTCTCTCTGGTTAAGGCGACTGGCGTACGACGGATATTATATATTTCCGACAACCTACTGCAGAACAAATCGGGGGTAAGATCTGTAAATTTGATCCACAAGCTGTAAGTTTTGGTAACGGGAAATGATCCACTTATTCATCAATCACCCTTTATGGAATTAATAGTAGTATATTCGTTCACTTATTGATGGTCTGTTTTGTACAGTATTTTGTCAGAAATGACGGATCAGAGCTATTTTGTAAGCATTGTTATAGAAATAGTTACCATTGTTGATGCATCAAATAAGGCAGTTGTGATTACTATTTTTCATGCAAGGAGTGTTGCGTCTAATGAAATTAGCGCACGCGATGGCGAACTGTTAAGAGATATGCCAAGCTTGCAGGATTTGATACTATCGCATAACAACATTGCCAAAATATCAGATGCTGCTTTTACTGGCTTTGACCATTTGGATTATCTGTGAGTTTAGATATCATGCTCAACAGGTTAGTGTCAAGTTGCTCTGTTGATTAATGAGTTTCAATTTTTGCAAGGATTTACGAAACAATCGCATATCATATGTCGGAGAGAGTGCCTTTGCACCAATCAAAAAGTTAACCGACTAGACAAATTGTATGCGTACATGTCTTGCACTATGAATACATAATATATTCCAATATCCGTTTCGTACATAAATGACAATGTATATATATGAAAACCAGTTGGTTTTTCCCACTTCTCGATAATGCTTAAACTACTTTTTGATAGATGGTTGGTTATATATTTGATAGAGGAGTTGATTGAGCTGGGGATGATTATCAGCGCTATGTAGAACTGTTTAGGGGTTCCAGTGTCAATTATCAAGGGAAAACAATTACAACCTATTTGGTTTCGTATTATTTCGTACATGCATGAATATTGAAAGAGGCGTGTGATATTTTATTTCGGTTGTTTTTTCGTAAGAAATCTTGCCGAGAACACATTTTCCAATTTGCCTACTGCTGGTCTAGAACACATCCACAGTCTAAAAGTTTTGGGAAACAGATACCTAGGCGATTTTCCGCCCCGGAGCGCCTGCCAAGACGTTCAATATCTCGCCCTTTCTTACGCATATCATTGTTGCCAATTTCTACCGGATATAACCGATGTACTTTTTCTCCAATCAATATTTTTCCTTTGCGGTTTGTATCATGGTTCCAGAGATTACGGATAAGGGGACCCATTGCATGTCGATGTGTAATGCAGAGTGAGGAAGCACCCCGCCTGGAAGAAGACATAGAGTTTGTAGATACTCACGACTTGGACGCTCTCCGCAACTTAACCCGAATATGGGATGATCTTAGTAAGGATACAAAAAACAATTAAAAAACACACTTTGCCTTTTTTTCTGGAGATGATACTCGTCTATGTTATAAAATAGAGTCGTATAATACGTCAATAGTGCTAATGGGAATCGTATTTAGAAACCAAAGCTTCATATCTGCGATGCGTTCACATTATCCTTGCTTAGTGTCTGTGGTGATATGACAACAAGCTCGTTAGTATTTTTGCTGCAAATGTAAAATATCCACTAAACGAATATGTGACCATGGCCTTATGACTTTCAGATAACGTGACAGGCAACATGAAGTTACCAGATGACTACTATAACAGCTTTGACAAGTTGGATTACAGTCAGGCTAACTTGCCTCCATCAGCAGACGATAATTTCGCTGATTACCAGCTTCGGGGAGCCCAATGAGGGTGTTCATGTTAACGCATGAATTGTTGCATTGTGCCAGGTCCTTTTATGCCACGCGACGACCTTATTGGCTGGTGGTCCATACTATGTTGTGTGTGGGTGGTCTTTTTATTAGCTCTAATCGGCAACAGCGTCATTCTCCTTATCTCTTGCTCAAGTCACCACCGAATGGATGTGCTGCGATTACTCATCTGCAATTTGGCATGCACAGATTTCATCATAGGAATATATTTAAGATTTCTGGCTATTGTCGACGCGTCAACGTTAGGTAGATTGATTAAGATCCTACAGAATTTACTACAATGCCGTCTAGCGCAGATCATAGAAATATTTGAAGATGGCCATTACTTCTGTCGTAACAGGAACATTTAAGAAGCACGCTATAGCATGGCAGACAAGGCCTTGCTGCCAGATTGCTGGTTTTTCTAGGCGTGCCCACCAGTGAGTTGTCTGTATATATTGTCACTGTGATAACACTCGAACGCTTCCACGCTTTAACCCATGCCATGCATCTGAATAAACGTCTATCTCTGCGTAATGCCAGTAATTACCCCATATATCAGAAGATGCCATTATACGGTCTTAATTAGAGGGTGTTCAGCCAGCATAACTCACAGCACGAGTCGTTCACTGCAGGTTGTAAACTAACCTGTGGCTTGGCTCTGGCGGTTATATTAGCCCTAATGCCGCTATTTGGAGTGAGCGATTACCGAAAGTTCGCTATAGGTCTCCCCTGTGAGACAGGGGACAGTGTATCACTAGGTTATATCAACACTGCAATTCGCATCTATGCAAGTAATAATGTTCTCACAATATTGAAATGAAACTGTAGTTTTGTACACCTTTTTTACACACCTCAGTAAACTCTGATGTGCTGTCGTGGATGTGTTTATGAACAGGTTTTGTCGGCTTCTTAATACTAATGAATTGCATTGCCTTTCTCATCATTGTGGCTTGATATACTAAGATGTATTGCTCAATTCGTGGCTCTCATGCATGGAATTCATATAACTCGCGCATCGCAAAGCGGATGGCGTTACTCATATTTACTGACTTTGCATGCTGGGCTCCTATTTCATTCTTCTCTCTCACGGCAGCATTTGGTACAGAACTCATCTCTCTAAATGAAGCCAAAATATTTACCATATTTGTTCTTCCTTTAAATTCCTGCGCCAATCCATTCCTCTATGCGATATTTACCAAACAGTTTCAAAAGGATTGTAATTTATTGTGTAAGAGAATTGAGGAATCTGCCCTCAATCGAAGCTTGTCAAGGATATCACAGCAGAAAGATAACAACAACTTTGCTCTAAGCTGGGGCTCTTCGCGTCGACCTTCCCAGCTTCACAGCTTCTTTAACGACAAGCGAGGCAGTTGGTCGCAATCACATTCGCAGGCCGCTGATGCCAACTCTGAAGGATGAGAAGGAATCGCTAGCTTGGACAGCGCACCTCCACGAGCATCCATAAGATACAGTGGCAGACGCCATAGTGAAGGAGACTGGGAACCGTCCCACTCATGCACACATAGCCTGGATCCAAGGCAATGTCACAGTGCAGAGAATAGCTCTGAACACACCCTTGTCCTCATTGTGAAATCGATGCTCATTACTTGCACAAAATCGACAATATACAGCACCGAACGTTGTCAATCTTTTCGTTTTTATTCAGAAATGGCGTCATGCAGTATCACATTCTCGACCTAACGTGAATGGTTACACTGGGCCCCAGAAGAGCTCAGAGATGCTTGTACCAAGCAATGACTGTACTAGAACTTCCCAAGGATTTCTTCCGCTACTGTCATTAATCCAAGACATTTGGACGATAAAACCTTGAGGGTTAGATCTTGCCACAAAACCGCTGCCTGTAGAAGCCAATCAGCGTATCCGCCGCCATGCCCGAGATCTGCTCATACAGGCGACTCTTCCATGTTGGAAAGAAATGACGACCATGGTAGTGATACTCATACCAGTCATCCGTCAGGCCTAGATGGCCGCCATCATCACGTTGACAATCCGATCAAATATGCCAAGCCTATATCTAGGGACTATTTGCATCCTAGCTCATCAACAATTAGCCGCAAGAATTATACGACGAAACAAGAACCAAAAAACAGGGGAGAACGAAACCAGCATAAGCGTAAAATTGGTTCAAGTCGATCTATCTTTAAGTCGGGTTCAAGTAAGTCGCTCATTGCTTGCGATCACAATGGAGCGTGTTATTGTGCACACGCGCATGTACCAAAAACAGATGATGGCAAAACAGCCAAGAGGCCAATAAGCACATCCAATGCACAAATAACTCGAGACGCTGGGATAGTATCTGGCTCGTCTCCTGTCAGGTTCCACGTAGATAAGAATTCTCAAGACGTCAGAGACAGCATGCATGACGTCAGCAACACTAGTCTCTATGTAGGCTGCCTAGGAAACGATTCCTACTCAGGCCGTCATAGCCCTCCAGCAGCCGACTTTACATCTAACATTTACAAGCAGTGCATACTAGTAACACCTATATTTTCGTGCATTGGCGTGAGTAACCATGCTCAGCACGATACGGTTCTCCAACAGCTAGCCTTACCAGCGTAGCTTACGCCAAAACGACATGTACACCAGACTCAAACGACAGTCGTAAAGTGGCGGATAAACGTAATCCTTGTAACTATTAAGTTTTTTCTTGTTCATACATGTTCTGCCTTGTGGATATCAACATGGTACGCGTCAAGTGATCGCAGCTTGTCCAAAATAAATCACAGAAAAAAATCATTTCTAGTTAGAGATATATCGTTACTTGGTTCATGCGTAATACAATATTTCTTTTGTTAATGGTTTTCAGGCTTACGCAGAAGTTGTTTAACGACTCATCTCCGCTTAAACAGACGTGGAGAGGCATTTGATCAAATAATAAAAACCACACAATTGGCTATGCTGTAACAATTACGAACAATTCTTTCTATCTTGATTTAACACTCTGCCTTTTACGTGTTATTTATTTTGTGGATGTTTATGCATATGGTCGCATGTTATTATCAACTTACGGGCAATACCGTACAACAAATAGTTAGTCTTGTGTGTGGTGTGAAGGGAGGTTAGGGTGGAGGTCTGTATAAGGCACACTTTTAGATCCCCTCTGCCTAACACGCTTGTAAATATTTTCCACCGTCGCCAAGTCAAGAGCGTTTAATCAAAAACCCATGGTGACATTTAGTCAGTTAGATATGTTGGAGACGTGACCGGTGAATAAAACAATAAGCATTTTGTTGCAAGCGAACGAAATGTATATAGCGCGCCAAATGATGCTTTTAAAACAGGAAATAATAACCAGGGAGCATAATGATAACCTAAAATCCAAATAGTACATAAACATGAGAGATAGTAACACGTACTGCACCGATGTCAGCATAACAATCGTATCTCTGTCACGTGATTGCTTTGTCTGCTTAGAAGGCTATTCTAGTCAGTCGCAAGCTATAATCTATATAAGATCGCATGTGTGCTGGCAAGCACCTATAAAATTTGTCTTCCCATGGAAATAGCATAAAGTACATTACAAAAGCAATGACGAATAAAGCAGCGTCACAGCTATTGATTATCGATGTTGCATTGATGATCATCAGTTATTATTACATCGATGTTATCCATTCACAAAAGGAAACAGAAACGGTTACCGAATAAGGAACTGCACATTATGATCGTGCAGTGGTAATGTTAGCCAGCTATATATATGTATATATGTGTGTGTGTGCAGAAACATATACATTTACATCTATATGAAGATACATATTTACAAAAATATATATATACGTTGATAAAAAAGTATATATATACATGTACATAATGGTATGAAATTGTTTATATATACATGTATATATATTTACATATATATATGTATCAATATATATATATATTTTCATATATATATATATGTATATATACATATATATATGTAGATATATATATATGTACATATATATATATATATAAATAAATATACATATATATATGAATATATATATATATTTATATATATATATTTATATATTTGCATGTACATATACACACATATATATATAATTATATATTTGTGTGAGTGTGTTATCTGTACCTGCAAGAAACCATTTCTTGCTGTCATTTGAAAAATGTTGTCTTGTTAGTCTAATAATAGCATAGAACAATCACTTTTCAGCTAAAAGAATCAGAGCTAGAGAAAAAAAGATATGCTCTCCTAACCAGTTATCATTTGCTTCATCCTGAGCATTGATATACTCAGCTTTCAGCTCTCGATTTGTATTAGTTGTTGTTGATATGCAATTTCGAAAAGATCAGCAAAATGAGTACGGCAGGTGACAAATTCACACTCTACTAATTTTGTTTTTATGACGCGAAGTTGGTATCATATCCCGTATTGTATCAAAACGACGATCGACAAGCGAAATAGCTGTGCATTTAAAAACAAGAATGACTTACCTAGTTGCACTGTGCTGTGCATATTTAAAGGGTGGAATGCAAACCAGACATTAGGATGATTCATGCCGGGATTTTGACATATGATGTATTAGCTCACATCAGGCGGGCAATTGAGATGGTAACATCTACACGCCAGCTTCATAGAAAGGGGATTGTGAAACGGATATTTAATGAAGCTGCTAATATACAGTTGCCAACGATGATCGATAGCTCAATCATAGTCAGCAATAACTTCGCCTATAGGTCTATTATTATTCCGAGAAACAACGATTCAAGTCAGCCATGATTTAGTAGTTCGTTGAAAATTAACAAATTGCGCATGCATAAAAAACGTTACAATAAATTTAGTTTGCATGGAGTAGAACGTTAATATGTTTACAACGTGAAATGAAATTTTAGGAATATGCAACATATACAATGGTAAGACTGTGTCATGCAACTAGTAGAGTTCAATCGAGATATATGCAGACGCTGAATCCTTTCTTTCTTCAAGGAGATCAAAAACAGCAAAGACGACATATAGAGTTTCAGCACGAGCATACACCCTTGAAAAACCTTAGGCGCAAATACCGCACGACAACAAAAGGGCGGCAAACATTTGCATCAGGTAGCTGTCCGCCGACAGCTATGTCATCAGGTGATAGAATTTGTGCATAATGCAATAGCTGGAGGTCATTTTGGCATCACGAGAATCGTGACAAGAAACCCGCAATTCTATAAGCCTTGAATGAATGATGACTTTGAGATGTTTTGTAGGTCATGTGATATTTGGCGCGGACCAGCGAGGTTTTTTTGCTTCTCTTGAGCATGGCTTTGACTAGCAATCCTTTTAACAGGGCAGCCATCGATATTGTTGTGATCTTATCCATCCCTGGTAAGAAGAAAGTCATTGCTTGATCCGAACACTCATACATTAAGGCATCCGATATCCCCGGGCAGTGCAACTGAATAATATAGTCATGAACACACTTGTCGAGGCTCTCGCAGATATCTTTCGCCATGATGGAACGCCTGAAGTCGTTTTGAGTGATTTGGGCACTCAGTTTGTATGCGTCTTTCGCTTACTCTGCATGAAACAGTTGAGAGAGGGACATCGAAATATCAGTGCGCAATGGGTTCCTCAGGGGTCCTCCTGATTTTCGACATTCGACATATATATATATATATATATGTATATATATGGATATATATATATATATTTATGTATATATATAAATATATAGATACATGTATATATATATATATATATATATATAAATATATATATATACATATATATATATGCTTTTATATATATGTATATAATTATATATATTAATATATATATATATATATATATTTGCATATATATATTCGTTTATATATAAATATATATAGAATGTTTTGAGTTGAGCATCAACCGACTTTTTGTTTGCTACCTAATACCGGCTGTATCGTAAAAAATGCTTCCTAAGCCATGTAAGTCGTACGATATCATGAGCTGTTCTGTAATTAACTTGTTTGGTAATGCTCAGTATGCTTCCTAATGACATAATAGTCGGAAGAGTCATTTAATGCATTAGCGGTGTTGTATCTCAAATCCCATGCACATCCATCACCAATCAAGCCAAAGAGGAAAAAAGCAGAGTAGGGTGCTGACATTTACAAAAGCGATAGTGTACGGATTACGATGAGTGATGACACAAAGTAACCAGTATAGAGCTCAGGGTTCGAATTATAATAAACTCTGCCTGGAATGAATCAAAGCTTCGTACAGTTATTATATAATATCACAACCAGGATATATGGCTTGTCATATCAGATATCATATAACACCAAAGTTAAGACCGAAGCAGGTACAACGGTAACGCTGCAATGTATTCGTTGCCACAATCGTCGAAAGGCATGGAATATGTAGACGCTTAAATGTCAACATTTTTACTAGCATGATATGTTGCTGCAGACACTGTTCGCATTGGTTGTCATGTTGATGCCGCTGTACTGTTGGTAATGGTATGTTTAAGGTAACGCTTACCAAAATACCTGCTTACATATATACACCGAGACAAATGAAAATGCGCATGCGAAAAAAAATATTTCTAGAAGAATCGACCGCAAGAAAATATTTGCTTCAATTTAATAGACTATGATCGTTAAATGGACTAAATAAGGAAGCATTAAATTCTCGCTAGCAGTCTTGCACGCGTCTGCAACGGCACCGTCCATATGCATCTATTAATGCCACCAAAAGCATCATTCCAATTCTGATTGAGGAGGCTTGACATTTTGGTTTTTATACTGGTTTATCTTAACATTGAATACACATCTTGACACGGCGGATGGAAAAACAGTACAGCGGAAAATAATGTGCAGTGAAACCTTTGAGTCTACAAAATACACCTCGCTAGAAGGGTATCACTTTGATAGCGATTATTATACATGGCGTTCGCGTGCTGAATACAGATTTTATTCCGAGCATATCGTCGGGAGAGGGAGGTCTTTGTTTCAATAATTGATCCCCTTTAAAATTGTAGTCACGCTGGCTAACATTACTGCCTACAGTTCATGTGACTAAGTTCATACAAAATGAACAAGCTCTCTATTTGTTCATTGAGCTGTGGCTTGTAGCATAGCAACGTTTAAGGAAATTGTCTGCCATTGACCACAGCACCTCAAAGCACATAAGTCATAAGTTTGTGCGCATAACGTTGTGCACAAAAGGCAAATCAATTAATGAGGTCTGATTGTTCTTGTAAAGTTAATATTATTCACAGGGCTAAACAAAACTTGTATTCTCTGATGCGTGTTAATTTTGATTTGTTTACTTACTAAACACAGCCTAATGGTTGTGCTTCTTAGGAAATATTTGCTATTGCTGAGAATGCAGAAGGCATAAATTTGTTCGTCAGTACATTTTGATTGCACTCTCTCACCAGTCAGCTTTGGCAGAGCCTGCTCCTAGCGTTTTACGTCGCATGACCAAAGTTAATGTGTACCTGTCCGTTCATGTTATCCTAGAGACGACAAAGTGTTTGCACAAAGCACTTTTGAGTAGATGATGGCAATTACTAGTATGGTTCGCAACGTTTTTCCATACCACAGCTGCCTGAATCCGAACTATTGACTTGCGCCTTGGGATGGTTCGTCGCGATGTTTGAGTCTACCACTTGAAGATAGCAGGCTCATTCAAGGGTTAAATAGATGATGGTTGGTGAAGACAGTGGGTCATATCGGGATCGCAGACGGGGTATATGTCTACTCGGCAGTTCAAAACAGTCATCGTAGTTACCAACTTATGATTGCAAAGTAACCTCGAATGTTTCCATCATTCATCACTTCAATATATTTAATTAAAATATGATGAACAATTATTTACCACGATCTCCCAATTTACTAAAAGCAAGGAGGGCCATATCTCGCTATTTGCACTATACTTAGCAGCATCTACGGTAGGTCAACCGGTCCTTTACCGCTATATATGCATATGATACTTGGATAAGGGATTGCTATGTGTGGCCGAAGCCTCTTCTCACCAAGTAGTAAGGCGCCATGTAACCCATTATAGACTATGCTTGTATACGTGCTACAATCTGCATCTTATAGATATTTTGCGTCATGCAATATACAATGTTACCGCTTTAATATTTTATTATCAAACCCCGGACGTTAGCAGACATACAAAAACAAAACACTATCATTTTGCATTCCAGAATCAGCTGTCATTCCTTCTTCGATGATTATTAATTCGTGTGTAATTGCTATTTCGGTCAGTAAATACGTGTCTCCAGTATGCTTATATTATTCAGATGAGTATGATTAAGGTCTGGAGTGTTGTTAACTGAATTGGTCTAGAATGTAGGGTAGCGCCCTGTTACTTAATGACCATGTTAATGTAGGTTATCCATGTAGCATTAAAACAGCGTGATTAATGTGGCTGTTGACTTGGTGCTGGTACTTGGTTTTTTTTCAATTGCTATGCATTAAACATTGTGTTCAATATGCAGTTCACTCTAGGCAAGTGACTTTCTTAGGCTTGGTGACAAATCCAACATTATCACTGAATGCTGTCCTCTTTGGAAAGCAGACGATATAATTATTGCAAAAACAATATAAGTATAAATCATATCTCGCTCATCGAGCTCATTCGTTATATTCCGGATATAATGAAATGAACGCTGGAAGGACGACTACTGTTGGTTTTTCCTGGGGGCGATGTTGATGTATCCCTTTTACAAGCATAATACTTTGCCAACTCTCTGAAAGTGCAGTTTTGCCACCATTCACTTTTTTAAACTGGTTTGTATTATGTTTCCCCACTTAAAACGAACTTTGTAGTCCTATTCCTTAGAAAGTCATCGACCGATTAGCTGAGTTTTCGATTAATCGATGTGTGTTCATGATTGCGTTTTCATTTTGGAACCTACCAAATAATATTTTACAAAGGTTGACTAATATGGGCTTGGAACGTGGCTAATTACACAAGCATATGGCCTATAGCTCATGTTATTTAACTATTATGCAGTACAAATGTTACCTAAATCTCGTTGCTCTTTCGTGTAGCGTTGTTGACGCGTCGGTAAAGCTGGCTATTGCTTAAAATACAATATTTTCTTTCTCTAAGCAAAATTGATTTTGCCAAAGTGCTTCTGAGTCGCAAATGATTGGCATACGGCTCTACCTCGCAACGGACCCGCTTTAATGACATGTTAAACATGGCCGACAATAAATAATGCATAGTACAAGTGTTCACTACGCTATAACAGTTTTCACTCAATGGCCGCGATTTGGAGGCGGTTATATTATTCAGCAGAATTGTAGAGTCTTGCTAACCGAACTCGTCAAGATTGTGCAGCAGTGCCTTGTTACTTGATGATAAAGCTATCGTAGGTTACCTATGCAATTTGAAAGCAGCGTGATTGACTTGGCTGTGGATGGACTATGTGCTGGTACTTGAGCAATCAATCACGTTATGTTCAATCACTACACATTTAATACTGTATTCACGATGCAATCCACTGTGGGCAAGTGACTAGCTGTTGATAAATAATTGGGATGGCTGTTTTATAATTCATACTACATAGCCACTGTATAGACATACCCATAGACCCGGCAATATCATCTCAATCACATTTATTACAGTGATATGTTTATTTAACATACCAATGTCATTTATGCAATTATAAATTTTTGTTCGTCGCCATTGCATTAATAATAGGGTCTGGTGATTAGCAGAACCCAATAAATGTATCAAACTCAGATTTCGTAATCGCTAAGCTGTAAAATTCAATAAACAGGAATTCAGCGTATTTGATAGGTTCAGTGCAATATAAATTAGAAGCAACTCGAAACAAGCCATCGATCCGATCGAGTAAGCGATGATTTATTGACTTCCATGACGTAAATCTGTACAAAAGAGGACTTAAAACCAAGGAATATCTTCTATTAAAGCGCTTGGGGAAATATAAAAACATTAGCAATAAATTTTGTACTCTATTATCAGCCCACAATATGAGAATTGCAAGTACTTATTACTTACATCTAGCTCATCGAACGCATTCGTTATATTCCATACGAAATAATGAAAGGAACACTGGCTGGACGACTTATATTGCGTTCTTAGGGCGATGTTGCCCCCTCTCAAAAGGAGCAGTTTTGCAACAATTAAGTTCAATTATATTTTGGTTTGTATTTTCTCCGCTTGAAACGAAACTAATAAGTAGTCCTGTTTCTTAGAAAGTCATCCGTAAGTTAGCATATCGCAGATATCATGCACTCATATGACAACTATTCCTATAATGTCAAACATATAAGTATAGACTTCAACAGTAAATAAACGCGCAACAAAACGTCAGGTAAAACCCCAGCATGTAGATCTTAGGTAAACGTTATATAGGCAGAACCATAACTGCTTGTCTTCAAAGTATTCGCTGCAGTTAAATGTCCACAGCTCCTGCACGCTTAAAAATGATGACATAGTACGAACATTTGAAAGAGGAAGGAGGACTTACATCTCCCCACATGTCTTCAAGGTATTTATTGAGTTATGATATTGCCACTTTATTTATACATGCCCATTTCGGTTGTCGCTTTGTATCATACACGTCGGCATACGAGGTGGAGAAATCATAGTTGTGCTTGTAGATGTGCTAAATACGTCTGGCATATATTTCTGAGAACGCGTTCATTCGGTGGAGTGCACCAAGCCGTGAATGTCATTCGGCATTAACACATGGCCCCACTCTTTGAAGGCCGTTCAGATGTTTATCTTGCAAATGCCGGCTAAAGCTACAGCCACTGTAACCTCAGACTCCGTTAGAAAAGACTCAACTATAGACGATCGACTACCTTAAATCTAACGATATGAATACAATGCGCCTATAAAATATTCACAGTAACCATATGAACCATAGCAGATGAATCAAACTTTACCACACCTCCAAGCAGGTGTTGCTATGTTTTAGGCAGATATTATATCATGCTGGTTTTGATTACGGAAAACCCGTTGGGTTATGAAGTCTGTCCACAGAGCATGATGAATGGTTAACATAACAACATAGACACATATGTGTCTCTTAAGAAACAAACGTGGCGATGGAATACAAACTTTTTAGCACTTTCATACAGAGCGTCAATATTTTAGCTTAGACAACACGACACAAAGCCAACGAATTTGTACAGGGTTTGCATTACATATTTTTCTCAGCTTTGAAAATATAAATATCAAGGAAAGAATATGTGCCTTGTATGTAACAGTTAATATCGTTAATTCAATATATTTGTAGAACATATACTTGCCGTACAATAGATCCGGTGAATTTCGGTATGCAGTGGCCAATCTTTACCGACCAATTACCATATCATCTTACTACATTATGAATGCATTTTTTTAATATTCAAACAATAGACAATGATGCCAAACTGGTTTATATTTAGAGCATTGGTCACTTTACAGTTATTCATTTATAAATCATTACAACCATAAGTACAATATGAGGGAAAAATATTGAATAAGAGTTATCTTCAACTTTCCTATAGTGTATTTCAACAAACATTGCTGATGAATCAGGCAGCTTATTTCATTTACATTCAAGAGTAAAACGATGCATAGCTTTCGAATGTGACAGGTCAATACATTTATCATTAGAATGTATCACCACTTTAAATAGTTTTTAAAGAATATTACCTTACTACAAATGCTATGACATTCACGAACACGACATGATTCGACAGTCTAGCTCATAAAGGTATGCAAAGGTATAAAGTTTTTCCAATACACGACAAATGATGGATATATTCTTAATATACTCAGTGATTCTTGGTTTTTTGCGATCAATTTCATCTACTCATGCACTCATACAGTTGTTTATGTCACATTAATTGATTGAAGTGTTAGGAGAGAAATTCATTAATTTTTCATATTCGGCGGTTCGTGCGATGCATCCAATTCGCATCTTTTAAGTGCCTAGCGCACGAATAATCTCGACATTTTGTTGTCAGATTACTGATATATAACATAAAAGTACCAATTTTGCCTATGTGTTATCCGTGAAAGTGCACGTTTTCGTGTCAAAGTTCGACTTAAAAGATGATTTAGACGCAACGAAACGACAAGCTCATGCAAATCTAATCACCGCCGTCAGACCCGGCAATGTTTTTATTGCGAGGCGTGACCTGCGTTACGGATCTAGCCAAATGACTGCTGGTTGTTTCGCTTTTTAATCGCTACTAGAGAGCGACGTAGAGACATACGATGGCATTTGTATACCATCGTTCATTCGGCAGGGCAAATTGTTTTTTGAAAGAAGTAAGAGATTTAGACGTCTCTGATGAAGCGATAAAACACCTACAATGCAATTGCTGCGTCTGGGAGGCTTACAAACACATGTCATACTGCCAAGAACATAAGTCAGCTCCAGAACGAATCTAGGCAAGCTATGAGATAGCATTAATGCACCAGTTCATTTGTTCATGTGTTGGTATATAACGAGATAAGTTTTGCAAACAAAGTATGTACCCTTTTTACCTGACCATATTTCCCTATAGTTATGATGATGTTTAATGCAAACAATGCAAAGCTGTTTTAACCCATTGAAGTATATAAGTATATTGATAAGTGAGTTGGTAGTAGCTTGATTGGCACCAAAGCCTCGGAAGTTTATTTATTGATTAACATTACATGAATGTACGAATATATCTTAACACATGTCAACACAAACCAAACGTTTTACAACAGAGCTTAGCAGCAAATAATTTTTCATATCAGGCAGCAGAAGGGAGAGAGTCCGAGATATCCTATAGATATATAGATAGAGAGATATATAGATAGATAGAGAGAGAGATAGATATAGAGATAGATAGAGAGAGAGAGAGATAGAGAGAGAGAGAGAGAGAGA
Organism: Urechis unicinctus; assembly: GCA_034190875.2. Classification (NCBI taxonomy): domain Eukaryota; kingdom Metazoa; phylum Annelida; class Polychaeta; order Xenopneusta; family Urechidae; genus Urechis; species Urechis unicinctus. Next base: position 6,730,679 of record CM067358.1, on the reverse strand, counting down.
GAGAGAGAGAGAGAGAGAGAGAGAGAGAGAGAGAGAGAGAGAGAGAGAGAGAGAGAGAGAGAGAGAGAGAGAGAGAGATCTCTCTCTCCCTAGAGAGAGAGAGAGAGAGAGAGAGAGAGAGAGAGAAGATCTCTCTCTCTCTCTCTCTCTCTCTATCTATCTCTATATCTCTATCTATATATCTCTCCTCTCTATCTCATATATCTATCTATATGTCTCTCTATATATCCCTCTATCTATATCTCTATATAGATATATATATATATATATATATATATCTATATATATATATATATATATACCTATCTATATATTTAATTTTCATATATATATATATATATTTGCGAATTCCCCCATGGTCTATACTTTCACATAGTCATTGTCAGATGCATTGAAATGCATGTCTTAGTACAGCTTCTACTTAACATTTAATTGGTTTTTCACTTGTCGAATGCTAAGCGAAAGTAAGAAAATGTCCTAGTTCGGTTTTAGCCATACCTATTACCCAAATCTGTATGATCGTACACCCTGCATTGTACGGGACTATTCAGTGAACAATAAAGGTAGTTGCACTGTGATGACGTCGATAAACTTAGCATTGCCAATTTCGTCATATCTATCTGCAGTCTAGCAAGTTCGTACCACATGTTGCAAACACATGCAAACGCTGCCATACCTACGATTACTGGGATATGTTGAACATATTTGAAGGTTGCTTAAAGGTAACACTGACACTTACCATTACTTCTGTGTCCTCAGTATGCTTGCACACATCGAATGCATCGTGCCCTTCAACGAATATCATACACACGGACACAATGACTGATTACATCCTGGCATGGCTGCACTTCCGTGTAGCGAAATGTATCAATTATGAATAGATAACTAGGCACACGCACACACATACACACACGCCCTCATGCACGCACCCACATACGCACGTCTGTAGTTATTCCACAGCCTTGACCGATGTCAGCTAATTAACAACATCAGTGCACCAGATTCGTCCGTTCTAAATTAAATGTACGATGCGGTATCGTATTGTGATGTTTGTGTAAACAGTATATATCATGACACACGTAAACAAGTTTTAAGCCTGTTCGATATGTAGTTCGAATAGTCATTTCGCATCTTTAATATCAAAGACGTTAATAGATACGTTTAGTGCAATCGCTTGTCTGGTTTAGGGTTTACAATTTAAGCAATCCTTCATCCCACAACATTTCAAATTTACGCAACGAAAGGCCTGCGTCTGCATATTTCAATTAGTTTTATTAAGCAGTAATTATATACGAATACATATCAGGGACGCATTACATAAAAGATTTAGTAAATAATGTGGGTTTGTATATAAGCTATCTATGTTGCTAATGACACAACACAAGCATAGAAAGTCAGGCGTTATCATTCTATTAGCCAGGAGTCGCATTATAGTAACGAATCTCATGGATATGTTTAGTAGCTGGTTGGCCCACAACTATGCCTCTGTTATTAATAAGAGGATAAATTGTCATTTCTTTTCCTTTAAATTGCATTTCCGTCACTGGACGTTTGCTTACAGTGACATCTTAGATAAATAATTGATTGAAAGCAACTTGCCTTGATTGCTTATGGAAAGCCATTGCTATTTAGATACAATCAATTTTTTTCTGTAACATAGTCATATCCGCCACGCATAGTCCCCATGCAACCAATAAGTACGATACTGAGCCGAAACACAGCCTTTGTCTTTGGTAGGTCGTTAACCAACTTAAAGCTACCAATATAAGTTATTTGATTACTTGCTGTGTTTCAACCCGAAGTGTGCTACTCAATAAGCTCTGAAAAAAAATTAACGATAAGAGTGTTTTTGTTAACCCTACAAAATGCATCCATATGTATACTATAATTAATGTCGCACAGTTATTGGTATCCCCTGCTCCGAGTTATCGTCGCTTAGTAGGTGTTGTACAAGCTATGGCTTAGAAAGTGCACACATACGTTATAATAATATATAAAGGCGGCAGACGAAACATATGCCCAATGTACATTATCGAACATTCCTAACCACTTTTGTTAATTCTGCTGCAGAAGTTGCCAGACAATTTGCAGTAAAATAAAATTGTGAAATACAATGCCGCAGCTATTGTCTTGTGAATACAAAAAGAGTAAATACTTTTATAAAATATGGGATAAATTATAGATTAACAGTAAATGCTAATTCAAGTGATGACCAAACTGTTACACAAAAACAGCCAGTTGCTGCTCACTATCAGCTGATGAAACCATAGTCGCTGACATCCATATTTAGGTGTAACCCTGGTACACAAGGATGTTGCAGATAGAATATATTCCGTAAAGGTTTATTCACGCGACATAATCAAAATACGCTAGATCATCCAATATATAATTGTATCTGATGTATTCATGCTATCAAACGGCTAATGGCAAAAGACTCAGCTTGTACTGTCTCGGAGTGTTAATTAACATGCTGTAGCATTTGCAACGAACGGTTATTATTATTTATCGTTTGCCATGCAAAAACTGCAACCGTGTCGATATATCGCCGAGAAACAACTTCACTTGAGATGGTCCCCCACAGAGCACTACAGAGGTTTTTAATATCACGCACACTTTACAAGTCTTTAAACGAAGGTTTTCTCAAGAGTCATTTGCTTGACAGCCGCTAATATGGTTGCATAGCACTCATCGGGAAGTCACGGTATTATCCCATCTCCCCGGAATCATGCTGAGGCGCGAAATCGTAACACCTGCCGAACCGTGTCTACTGCGCTACAGTGTTGCTAACATGAAACAACGGCGAAGTCGGCGGAGCTCTGATTACATAAGTTAGGCAAGTCTCACACTACAAATTATCGTAGCATAGCGTCGAAAAAAGGCCGAATGGGGGATTAAGGGACTACCTCGCATATTTACAGGTCCCAGACAGATACCTTACATAACATAGGTCACGCTAATTATCATTATTAGGAGACAGCGTCGTGCTTGATTATCGCGTGTAGGTGCCATCGCGATAAGTATGTTATCCTCCGCGTCCTCGTGTTCTTTCCCCATATCACCCCCGTGACCATGCGATAACTAACACATAAACCAAGATACAGTTTAATAGCCTTTACCATTAAAGTAATAAGACGATGTAGTGAACGTTAGATATAAGTTGCCCTTGGGTATCGCTTCACACGACGCTGTGTAGACGATATTGACAATATCTTTGCATATGATTGACGTTGTTGAGCGCATGATGTAACACTTTGTATGAACTCCTACCTTATGCATTTCTGTTGAAATCATCCTACTTTAGTATGTGATTTTCAGAACTGCGCACAGATGTACAACTCTGGGCTGATGTATTCAAGATATTCCGCTAGATCTGTATTAAACAGTATGGCTTAGATCCAGATCACTAATAGACCAGTCCTGGCCTTTCGCGGGATGCGCTTCTGAAGAGTACAGGAGTGGAATTGGAGTTACTCACCGTCTATGATAAACACCTATTCATTGAGAAGGGCCTACCCGGTAGGATAAGCATGGTATCACGTCGCAACGCTAAAGATAAAGAACGTTACGTAGAGGGCTTTGAGTAGTATAAGCCAGCTAACTATATCCAGTACCTTGACTCTAACAACCTGCATGAGTAGGCGATATGACAAACTATCCCTTAACCGTATGTATACGCCAAGTTGAGTCACATGCTGATCACATCGATTTTCCACTAGTGTGAAGAATGAATGGTTGTCAGACTGCCAGAGGTAAATCCGAGGTGCGTTGGGGAGCACCGGAAATAGAGTTGAGAAGCTGGTACCCAACAAGCGCAATAAAGTATGTGGACCATTTTAGGAATCTCAAGCTCAAACTTTCACTGGGAATGAGGCTTACCATGATCCACGGTGCGCTTGCACTCAATCAGAGCCCCTACATTCGCATGAACACAGACCTGTGCAAGGTTACCACCAACGACTTTTTGAAGCACCTGTACAAGCTGATGAACAACTTTGGGTTTGGTAAGACTATGGAAAATCTCCAAAGGCGAGTAGACGTCAAGTTGGTGCGCTGGGTAAAAGAGGATAAAATATATAGGCTTGTGGCGAGTCCCGCCTAAGCTCGACATAAAGTATTTAATGATGACCTGGACACCATGCAAATGCACAAGTCCCGGTCAGTGCTAAACCGCCCGGTGTGTGTAGGTGCAGTTTCGTCATGTAATGAACATGCTACGCACAAAATATATGTACTGCACGTCAACAAGGTGTCAATCTCTCCATTTGACTCAAAGCAGTGGATAGCTGCAAACGGTGTAGACACATTGGCCTAGCTTACAGCAATTTAACAGTCGGACCCGCTCGGGGGTCGGGCCCCACTCTGCCACCCTGGTTATCAACCGCGCTGCCCTGTTAGGTTCATAATCTCCTGTTCTATAGATGAGTAGGGTGCGTCAGTGGGCTGCGGGAGCCTCCATGGAGGCTGTGGCAGCTCCCGGGGTAACTGCGCCAGAACCCCCACTCTCTATACTACTAGATGTCCAGCGATATTTTTTTAAATATAGAGGTGACTGACAACAGCGATGACGTGTTTTTAATTCTCTGTCGACGGTTTCACATAAATTACCGCTGTGGTATCACTGCATTTGTTTTCGTGTCTCCTTGTACTATGCCGGCGACAATGACTCGGCTCTAATCTGTTATATTCAGCGGTCAGATAAACCTCCAATCATATGTATCGCAACCACGAATGCCGATTATCACTTCCATAAAAACGACTTTCGCTTTCAGATTGAAGAACAACTTAATACTTCGTAAAATAGTGCCTAGGCATATATTTATTATGGACCAGTACCGTCAAGTGCACAGTGGATGCTATTCAAACTTTTGTCAAAGATTACATTGTCGTATCTTTGCAACATCTTTGCACAGCCCCCACCCCCCCCACCCCCCCTCAATCTCCTTTTTCAATGTGTATATACTCACTGTCGAAAATAATCTTTTAAAGAGATTACCACACACAGGTCATTTATGGTTGGCGGGAATGTTTACGAGACATGCGTTGTCCCAATCACTGACAAGTACCTCTACAATACAAATGTCACGATAGATATGACGTCGCAAGTGACGTGTGAAATATAAATATGTCGATGATGAGTTAAATAAAGAAATGATAATGGATTGTTACTCTTTATGTATAATTGGTGCTCAAGGGCAAATATGCAAACAATATTGAAGTTCATATTTATTGATGATTATCCTAATGACGATATCAGGTAGTAAAAATGATTCATACAGACATAGGTTGCGTCCATCATTAAAAAATACATATCTTTAAAATGTCACCACAGATCGGATGTCGCTAGTCCTCATAATATTAATGTTAACAACCGTATGAAATATAATATGTCGATGATGAGCTATATAACGAAATTATAATGGATTGAAATTATTCTTATACAATATACTTATTGGAGCACTCAATCCCCATTAAAAGTCCAAACAAAACACTCCACGTATTTATTTCGCGTTTGATAATCGCCATAAAATCATCAATATCCATTAGGTATTCCAAATAAGGAAGAGAGAGTAAACACGCCTTTCATCGAAGGCCCTGTTATTATTCTCAATATGGTTGCTTTGAATCCTTGCATCTAGGCAGATAGTGGATTAGAAAATCTATTTACGATAGCTTATCATGCAACAAATCATTTCCAGCTATACACACTTTTGTCATACCCATTAACTTAGCAATATTAAGAGAAAATGGACAAAGGAAAGGCTGTTAGTGGCGTTGGTGATAATTTGATTGATTTGCATGAATGCGTCTTGGTTTGTTAGATCAGAATAACAGAGTACTATTTATCATTTTCGTTTTTGGGAATATTACTTGTGCTATGAATAAGGAATGTAGGGATGCGACGTCTATCAAAAATGTTTCATCCTATACTTGTGAACTTTCAATGCTGCACAAACTATCACCAATGCCAGATTTCATGCCACCGTCCACTATTAAGCATTTCCAGCAATGACAAATGTAACAACTCAAAAATAGCAAAACAGGTCGTCGAGTCCGCTACGGCGTTGGACATGACTTTAAAATAGTATGATTTGCCACTAGGGATAGTTCAAATATGCTACATTTAAGGATACTGCGTTGATTTAAAGGGTTTATAGCAGGGTAAATGGGAAGTGGGGAATGGGTGGTATAGATGCGGAGTACTACTAAGATCCCAGCCGAGTGTAGTCTTCGTAGGGGATCCTTCGGCGCACTGTATTATATTAGCAGGTATCAATTATCATTTGGTTCGTCCTTCCTTAAATAATGGACATATTTTAGCAGGATGTAATTTATCCCACTAAGCACAGGCGATGTACGAATTATATGACCTAATCAACCTAATGTGCGCTCATATTTTCTAGAAATTCATTTTCGCTGTAGCTAAGTTTCACATTTATTTATGATTCTCACATACGACTATTTCGTATAATGGGCCATTAAGCTGAAACTACGATTATGCGTAGCTGTAATTTAGATAACTGTAATATGATTATTGCACCATCTTCTTATTTCATGCGATTAAATGGGCGTTGTAAATTTCCTTTATCGGCATTTTACGAGGCTGCCTGATGACCCTTTGTTATTTCTCACTGTTGTTTACTTGCAAAAAGGACAACGGTATTTGCGTTCATGATTATCAACAGTCTGTCGGGAAATATTGCGAGCTATAAGCACCTAAATAATCAGCAAGCAACGAATGTCAACCGTTGCTTTACTGCTACCTTGTCAGGGGTTATTGATCACATACGCGGCTGCAACGTCCCCTACCAAAGCGGTATGTAACAAATGAATCCGTAATGAGGTCGCTTGTGTTTGACAAAAGCGTTGTTGGTCGATATGTGCTGGATTGTGTACATATTTGATCAGACACCGCCCGCGTTAACATTTTGTTGACTTGTAATTTGTAAAAATAATTTGACCGGATGATTGATGAATTTTACATGGAAAATCACGGGTTAGAGTTCTTGCTCTTAAAGCAAGCCACTCATACTCCATACCCGTAATCCCTAGATATCGGGATTCAAAGATTAAAATAGGAAATAATGTGCTTTTCGTGATGGATCAATGACGTTCTGATTTCAAGGATCTGAGCTATAATCATATTGAAACCTCACCTGATCACACCTTTACGAAACTCCACTTTTTACATTACCTGTAAGTAGCACACCACCATGGTTCATTTATTACTTATTGAACTAATAATAATAACATTCACCATCACGCTGATCGAAAAACGTTCTAATCTTTTTTTCACAATCCTCAGCCACAATTGCATCGCATTTTTACCTCTTACTACCTTTGAACAAGTCTTAAAACTCCGAGTATTGTGAGTTTAATATTGATTTTTGCGTACCTTATGAACCTCAATGGTAACAAAATGCATTCGCAAGATTGTTATCTCCAGAAACTTGGAAGGCAACCAACTGGTGAAGAAACTTGTCGAAGCTTTTATAAGCTTACAAGATCTGCGTGCGCTGTAGATCCGGGTTCAACTCAATATAAAGACATGTATGCATTATTGGTCGAGATTGCCATTTCGTTGTTAATATTTGGCTTGTTGTGAGTGTTCGCTCTTGTGTCGTTTACAAATACAATTATCTTGAAAACAACTCCATCAAATCGTGGCCTTCGTCAAGTTTAACGAATATGAGAAAGATGCAGCACATTTCCGTATATAAGTATAAATGTATGTATGCAATATATAAACATATTTATATATATATATATATATATATATATATATATATATATATATATATATATATACATATCTATATATATATATATATATATATACATACATATATATATGCGTTTATATGTATATATGTATGCATATAATATGTATACATAAATTAAATATATATATATATATATGCTCATTTATATAATAGATATATATACATATGCTCATATATTGTATTTATATATATATATATATATTTATATATATATGTGTATATATATATTTATATATCGGTTTACACGTATATATATATGTAAATATATAAATATATATAAATATATGTATATATATATATATGTATACATATATATATAATATACACATATATAAATGTATATATATAAATATATATATATGAATATATATATATATGTATATATATATATATATATATATATATATATATATATATATATATATATATATATATGTGTGTGTGTGTGTGTGTGTGTGTGTGTGTGTGTGTGTGTGTGTGTGTGTGTGTGTGTGTGTGTGTGTGTGTGTGTGTGTTCACATATATACATATATATATCTATGTATATGTGTAATGCAGAGTGAGGAAGCACCCCAACTGGAAGAAAGCATAGAGTGTGTTGATACCCAAGACATGGACACACTCCGCAACTTAACCCGAATATGGGATGATCTAAGTAAGGATAAAAAAAAACCAATTCAATAACACCCTCGCCTTTTTTCCTGGAGATGATACTCGTCTATGTAATAAATTAGAATCGTATAATACCTCAATAGTGCTAATGAGAATCGTTTTAAGAAAGCAAAGCTTCATATCTGCGATGCGTTCACATTTTCGTTGCTTAGTGTCGGTGATGGTATGACAACAAGCCAGTTAGTATTTTTGCTGCAAATGTAAAATATCCGCTAAGCGAATCTGACCATGGCCTTATGACTTTCAGATAACGTGACAGGTATCGTAAAGTTACCAGATGACTACTATAACAGCTTTGACAAGTTGGATTACAATCAGGCTAACTTGCCTCCATCAGCAGACGATAATTTCGCTGATTACCAGCATCGGGAGCCCAATGAGGATGTTCATGTTAACGCATGAATTGTTGCATTGTGCCAGGTCATTTTATGCCATGCGACGACCTTATTGGCTGGTGGTCCCTACGTTTTGGTGCGTGGATGGCCTTTTTTATTAGCTTAGGTCGGCAACGGCGTCGTTCTACGTATATCTTGCACAAGTCACCACAGAATGAATGTGCCGCGATAACTCATCTGCAACTTGGCATGCACAGATTTCATCATAGGAATATATTTGAGATTTCTGGCTATTGTCGACGCGTCAACGCTAGGTAGATTGATTAAGATCCTACAGAATATACATCAAAGCCGTCTGGCGCAGTTGATAGAAACATTTGAAGATGGCCATTACTTCTGTCATGACCGGAACATTTAAGAAGCACGCTATAGTATGGCAGACAAGCCCTGGCTGCCAGATTGATGGTTTTCTAGGCGTGCTCTCCAGTGAGTTGTCTGTATATAGGCTCACTGTGATAACACTCGAACGCTTCTACGCTTAAACCATGCCATGCATCTGAATAGACGTCTCTCTCTGCGTAATGCCGGTAATTACACCATATATCAGATGATGGCATTCAAACTCATACGGTCTTAATTAGAGGATGTTCAGCCAGCATAACTCACAGCACGAGTCGTTCACTGCAGCTTATATACTATCGTGTGGCTTCGCTCTTGCGGTTATATTAGCCCTAATGCCACAATTTGGAGTGTGCGATTACCGAAAGTTCGCTATAT